>SJYG01001158.1:312781-348485 GCA_006410535.1 Litocranius walleri
GGATGTTGGCAATTTGATCTCTGGTTCCTCTGCCCTTTCTAAAACCAGCTTGAACATCAGGAAGTTCACAGTTCATGTATTGCTGAAGCCTGGCTTGGAGAAGTTTGAGTATTACTTTGCTAGCTTGTGAGATGACTGCAATTGTGCGGTAGTTTGAGCATTCTTTTGCATTGCCTTTCTTTGGGATTGGAATGAAAACTGACCTTTTCCAGTTTTGTGGCCACTGCTGAGTTTTTCAAATTTGCTGGCATATTGAGTGCAGCACTTTCACAGCATCATCTTTCAGGATTTGAAAGAGCTCCACTGGAATTCCATCACCTCCACTAGCTTTTTTCATAGTGATACTTTTCTAAGGCCCATTTGACTTCACATTCCAGGATGTCTGGCTCTAGTGGAGGGATCACACCATCATGATTATCTGGGTCATTAAGATATTTTTTGTACAGTTCTTCTGTGTATTCTTGCCACCTCTTCTTAATATCTTCTGCTTCTGTGAGGTCTATACCATTTCTGTCCTTTATCGAGCCCATCTTTGCATGAAATGTTCTCTTGGTATCTCTAATTTTCTTGAAGAGATCTCTAGTCTTTCCTGTTCTGTTCTTTTCTTCTATTTCTTTGCATTGATCGCTGAGGAAGGCTTTCTTATCTCTCCTTGCTATCCTTTGGAACTCTGCATTCAGATGCTTATATCTTTCCTTTTCTCCTTGGCTTTTTGCTTCTCTTCTTTTCACAGCTATTTGTAAGGCCTCTCCAGACAGCCATTTGGCTTTTTTTTTGCATTTCTTTTCCATGGGGATGGTCTTGATCTCTGTCTCCTGTACAATGTCACGAACCTCCATCCATAGTTCATCAGGCACTCTATTTACCAGATCTAGGCCCTTAAATCTATTTCTCACTTCCACTGTATAATCAGAAGGGATTTGATTTAGGTCATACCTGAATGGTCTTGTGGTTTTTCCTACTTTCTTCAATTTAAGTCTGAATTTGGCAATAAGGAATTCATGATCTGAGCCACAGTCAGCTATACAGGTATACAGTCTTATTTTTTGCTGACTGTATAGAGCTTCTTCATCTTTGGCTGCAAAGAATACAATCAATCTGATTTCGGTGTTGACCATCTGGTGATGTCCATGTGTAGAGTCTTCTCTTGTGTTGTTGGGAGAGGGTGTTTGCTATGAAAAAGTGCATTTTCTTGGCAAAACTCTATTAGCCTTTGCCTTGCTTCATTCCACATTCCAAGGCCAAATTTGCCTGTTACCCCAGGTGTTTCTTGACTTCCTACTTTTGCATTCCAGTCCCCTAGAATGAAAAGGACATCTTTTTTGGGTGTTAGTTCTAAAAGGTCTTGTAGGTCTTCATAGAACTGTTCAGCTTCAGCTTCTTCAGTGTTACTGGTTGGGGCATTGACTTGGATTACTGTGATATTGAATGGTTTGCCTTGGAAACGAACAGAGATCATTCTGTCATTTTTGAGATTGCATCCAAGTACTAAATTTCAGACTCTTTTGTTGACCATGATGGCTACTCCATTTCTTCTAAGGGATTCCTGCCCACAGTAGTAGATATAATGGTCGTCTGAGTTAAATTCATCCATTCCAGTCCATTTTAGTTCGCTGATTCCTAGAATGTTGACGTTCACTCTTGCCATCTCCTGTTTGACCACTTCCAATTTGCCTTGATTCATGGATCTGACATTCTAGGTTCGTATGCAATATTGCTGTTTACAGCATCGGATCTTGCTTCTATCACCAGTCACATCCACCACTGGGTATTGTTTTCACTTTGGCTCCATCCCTTCATTCTTTCTGGAGTTATTTCTCCACTGATCTCCAGTAGTATATTGGGCACCTACCAACCTGGGGAGTTCCTCTTTCAGTATCCTATCATTTTGCCTTTTCATACTGTTCATGGGGTTTTCAAGGCAAGAATACTGAAGTGGTTTGCCATTCCCTTCTCCAGTAGACCACATTCTGTCAGCTCTCTCCACCATGACCCAGCCACCTTAGGTTGCCCCACATGGCATGGCTTAGTTTCATTGAGTTAGACAAGGCTGTCATCCTAGTGTGATTAGATTGACTAGTTTTCTGTGATTATGATTTCAGAGTGTCTGCTTGCTGATGCCCTCTAGCAACACCTACCGTCTTACATGGGTTTCTCTTACCTTGGACGTGGGGTATCTCTTCACGGCTACTCCAGCAAAGCACAAAGCACCGCCTGGAAAGCTCAAATAAAAGCATGAATTCAGTTGAGTCACTCAGTTTTGTCCACTCCTCGTGACCCCATGAACTGTAGCACCCCAGGCTTCCCTGTCCATCACCAACTCCCGGAGCTTGCTGAAACTCACGTCCATTGAGTTGGTGATGCCATCCAACCATCTCATCTTCTGTCATCCCCTTCTCTTCCTGCCTTCAATCTTTCCCAGCATCAGGGTCTTTTCCAATGAGTCAGTTCTTCACATCAGATGGCCAAATATTGGAGTTTCAGCTTCAGCATCAGTGCTTCCAATGAATATGCAGGACTCATTTCCTTCTGGATGGACTGAGTGGATCTCTTTGCTGTCCAAGGGACTCTCAAGAGTTTTCTCCAGCACCACAATTCAAAAGCACTCATTCTTCAGTGCTCAGCTTTCTTTATAGTCCAATTCTCACATTCATACACGGCCACTGGAAAAACCATTGCCTTGACTAGATGGACCTTTGTTGGCAAAGTAGTGTCTCTGCTTTTTAATATGCTGTCTAGGTTAGTCATAGCTTTTCTTCCAAGGAGCAAATATCTTTTAATTTCATGGCTACAATCACCATCTGCAGTGATTCTGGAGTCCCCCAAAATAAACTCTGTCATTGTTTCCATTGTTTTCCCATCTATTTGCCATAAAATGATGGGACCAGATGCCATGATCTTAGTTTTTGAATGTTGAGTTTTAAGCCAACCTTTCCACTCCTCTTTCACTTTCATCAAGAGGCTCTTTAGTTCGTCTTCTCTTTCTGCCATAAGGGTGGTGTCATCTGCGTATTTGAGGTTATTGATATTTCTCCCAGCAGTCTTGATTCCAGCTTGTGCTTCATCCAGCCCAGCATTTCTCATGATGTACTCTGCATATAGGTTAAATAAGCAGGGTGACAGTATACAGCCTCGACATACTCTTTTCCTGATTTGGAATCAGTCTGTTGTTCCAAGTCCAGTTCTAACTGTTGCTTCTTGATCTGCATACAGATTTCTTAGGAGGCAGGTCAGGTGGTCTGGTATTTTTACCTCTTTAAGGATTTTCCAGTTTGTTGTGATCCACACAGTCAAAGGCTTTGGCATAGTCAATAAAGCAAATGTACATGTTTTTCTGGAACTGTCTTGCTTTTTCGATGATCCAGTGGATGTTGGCAATTTGATCTCTGGTTCCTCTGTGTTTTCTAAATCCAGCTTGAATATGTGGAAGTTCACGGTTCACATATTGTTGAAGCCTGGCTTGGAGAATTTTGAGCATTACTTTACTAGTATGTGAGATGAGTGCCATTGTATGGTAGTTTGAGCATTCTTTAGCATTGCCTTTCTTTGGGATTGGAATGAAAACTGACCTTTTTCAGTCTTGTGGCCACTGCTGTGTTTTCCAGATTTGCTGCCATATAGAGTGCAACACTTTCACAGCATCATCTTTTAGGATTTGAAATAGCTCAACTGTAATTCCATCACCTTCACTAGGTTTGTTTGTAGTGATGCTTCCTAAGGCCCACTTGACTTCACATTCTAGGATGTCTGGCTATATGTGAGTGATCACACCATCATGGTTATCTGGGTCATGAAGATCTTTTTTATATAGTTCTTCTGTGTATTCTTGCCACCTCTTCCTAATATCTTCTGCTTCTGTTAGCATACATAATTTAAGTGTATATAATAAAAAAATTATTGCATATTTAATTCACGAAATTCACATTTTTGCCTTCCTTTCAGCAACAATATTAATTATATTATTCTTCTCAAAATTTTCATAGAGTTTGATTCCATTAATAATAGTGATCTAAGGCATTACAAATGAGAGTGTAATTATGTCCAAAGCATGCCAAATTTGAATATATTTTAATAAAAAATACAGAATAAAGCAAACTTAAAATGTAAAAAAGTATTTTTCATGGGCTTTCAAAAGTCATTTTTTCTCTCAAACATCAAATTATTAAAATTAAAAGACAAACACAAGTTATAACTAGGAAGTATCAAAATATACATCAAAATTATTAAATAAAATTTGTTTTATTTATTTTCTTTAAAAAGTTATACAAGATTATTAAATGCTTTTATAAAACAAACACAACTCTACATTTAGCTGCCAATGTAAGAACCAATATCTTGATTCATAGAGGAAGAATTTGACAAGTTTAACAACTGGTTTTCATTTTTTTTATCTGGGTGCTCCTGCCAGCCAAATTTGCTCCCTGTCTTTCTAAACAGTTTCTGATTTCCACTTGAGCAGCAGCACAACCCACAAACCTTTATGGCATATGGATGCAATTGTCGTTTCTTCTGAGGACGTAAGTCAACAGACTTGGAGAAGTATTTTTCTAGGGCTCCAATGGTGTTAGCAAAAGAATGGTGTCTTGGGTTCCAGTCATGTGGTTGCTGGCCTTGAGTGCAGGATTCCAAGTCACAGAGTCTCCCAGGTATTCTTTCCTCAATGTAGTTTGACATGCAGGGCGCTATAAAGCCCAGAGTTCATGGGCACTTTTACTCTCATATCCTTCTGCTTAGCTGAGGCCTTGAGAGATTCTCACTGAGATTATCGCAATAGACTGCTTACAGATCACTTTTCTTCTAGATTCAAAATTTTCCTCTTGCCTCATGAACCTGAATATTTATTGGAAGGACTGTTGCTGAAGCTCTAATACTTTAGCCACCTGAGGCAAAGAGCTGACTCACTGGAAAAGACTCTGATGCTGCAAAAGATTGAGGGCAACAGGAAAAGAGGGCAACAGAGGGTGAGATGGTTGGATGGCATCACTGAGTCAATGGACATGAGTTTGAGCAAACTCTGAGAGATAGTGAAGGACAGGGAAGCCTGGCATGCTATAGTTCCTGGGGCTGCAAAGAGTTGGACCCAACTTAGCAACTGAACAACAGCAGCATGAACATACTAACGGAGATAAAGTAAGAATCCTGACTGATTACTCTTTCCTTACCTCAAACCTGAACTCTGAGGTCAGTTGTGACTAGAGGAGGTAAGGCAAATAAAAACCATGTTCCAGTGTACATGTGGCCAATGAATCACTCATCCCTTCACCCAAAATACATCACACAAAATTGTAACTGCCTAACTTGACTGCAGCAGTAGTGGCCTGATTCCAATACTGACAGGTAAGCAGAATTCAAGACAGAAATACCGCTTCATGATTAGTGCTTATTATCAGTACACAGCTGGGCTCAGCCACAAAGCATAAAATAGTGGCCAATATTAATTGAGCATTCATTATGCTGATCACTGACACAATGGACATGAGTTTGAGCAAACTCCAGGAGAGAGTGAAGGACAGGGAAGCCTGGCATGCTGTCCTCCACGGGGTCACAAACAGTCAGACACAACTTAGTGACTGAACAACAACAACTTTGCTAAGAGCTTCAGGTGTACTTTTTCATGTGACTCTCCTCACTGTCTTAGAGTTACATAATACTCTGAAGCTGTCTTTAAAGATGGAAGGACTGAGGCTTTAGAGGAGTTGAGAGGCTTGCCTAAAGTCTCACAGCAAGGAAGTAGTGGCAATGGGAATTAAGCTCAAGCTGTGCAACCCCAATGCTTGTAAACTTGAACACTCACTGTTCCACTCTGCTTGCCTGTGTCTTACTGGCCTTGAGCAGAGGGATGGGAGGGTCCTGAACCAGCTAAGGCTAAGAGGGAAAACTGAATCAACAGCCAAACTGTGCCCAGGGAAAGCAACCACCAATCCAGAATAACAAGTCCAGAAGACACAATGACCTTGTGTGTATTTGGGCCGCTGTCACTTCCAAGGAGTTATGGAAGTGGACTCAAGTGGAAGTCAAGTTATCAATGGATGGAGCTGGTGGGTGGACACTGCACCAGAGGATAGGATCTGGGGTGCTACCCTCATTGGACCCCCTGGGTTGGAAGGACAGAACTCCAGTCTAAGGGAAGACAGAAATAAAAATAATACCATCTGCACATCCCTCTGGTCATTTAATTACTGTAATGAATAATAATGCAAGTATTATTCTTCCTATTTTCCAAGTAAGAAAAGAGATTATAATATGCCCAAGACCAAACAATAATAAGAGATGGAAGTAAAAGGAAGACTAGATTAGCTTGACTCTAGATTGGTGGTTCTTTCTATTAAGTATATCACATTGCCTCTCACTCTGGACCCAACTAAAGGACTAGGTAGGAAAAGAGAAACACAAAGTCTCATCCTAATACTCAGCCCTTACTCATGTTGACTGATGCCTGTAAAAATGCCCTGCAGATTATGGGGAAAGGCATACGCAGATGGCAGGACTGGCAACCAGGACTAATTAATTCTGGAGTCCACCCATGGGTGGGGCTCACAGCTCTACTTTCAACCTAGTCAAGACTGACTCACAAGGTTTGAGTTGGAGTCTCAGGACAAGGACTTCAATGATGAGGCAGATTAAGGACACATGTTCTGAACTCTGTGTTGTTGACAGGGTTGACAGGGTCTGTCCTGGGACACTTGGCCTACTTGCGCTTCCAAGAGTGAGATCATTGTGATTTTTTTTTCTCCCAACCTGGAAAGCCCTTGAAGCTATGCCCCAGGGTGCCTGTCCATGAACAGACCTTACAAAGTACTTGGGACTCAGGGTCCTAGGAGAAGAAAAAGATACCATGTAGCCAAAATGGCAAAGGTATAATAGAATTCCATCTACTATAAATAAAAACTTCCTTCAAGTCAAAAAAAGAAAGTTGGGTATTATGATGGATTTTCAACTAGGGAATTACCAGGAGCAGGTAAAGAAAAGCAAAAGCAGGTAATGATGAAAAGGGTGCTTAAGGAATAAAGGGGAAAAAGTACAAGAACTGGCAACTATAAGCAAAACTCAGTGAAATGTTTGCTTCAGTTCCTGACTGGCCCACAGCTGTCTGAAATAGTCTCTTTTTAAACCAGGCTTCCTCTTTGTCTAGAGGTAATCTGTTCCTCTGTGTCCTTTTTAATTTCTTTTTTTTCAAGGCTAATATGCATAAATCATCTTTCCATATGAGAATAATTAGAAAATTAATATTAAAAATGACACAATGCCAAGAAAAATCATCAAATACACAGCAATAAATCCTATGAAGGAAGACTTTTACACAGAAAGCTATACTGCTATATTTAAAATGGATAACCAACAAGGACCTCTGCTCAATGTTATCTGGTAGCCTGGACAGGAGAGGAGTTTAGAGGAGAATAAACACATGTATATATGTATGGCTGAGTCCCTTTGCAGTCCACCTTAAGCTATCACAATATTGTTAATTGGCTCTGAAGTGAAGTGAAGTGAAGTCACTCAGTCGTGTCCAACTCTTTGCAACCCCATAGACTGTAGCCTATCAGGCTCCTCCGTCAATGGGATTTTCCAGGCAAGAGTGCTGGAGTGGATTGCCATTTCCTTCTCCAGGGGAAACTTCCTGACCCAGGAATCAAACCCAGGTCTCCCGCATTGCAGGCAGACGCTTTAATGTCTGAGCCATGAGGGAAGCCTTCTCGGCCTTTTGGCTAAGATCAAGTGTAGTTTTAACTGGCTCTACTCCAATACAAAATAAAAAGTTTTTAAAAAGTTATAAAAAATAACACTTTATAGTTTTCTTTTTAATTTCAACATAAATTGTCACCATCATAGCTAAAGTCATAAACACTCCCCAATTTAATTCTGCACAGTCACAGGCTCCAATAGGGGAATGTGTGTGTGATGAGAGGGAATCATTATTTTCTGTTGGAGGTTGACTAATTTGGTGGTTAATAAGAAGACCGTGAGGCTTTGTACATTTTAGATTAGAGAACACAGAACTTGAACTGCAGTCACATGTCATTTCCACCAACATATATAGAGGATCTACTACATGTCAGACACTGCGGAAAGACTCAAACTAGATAAGACACAGTCCTTGGGCTCAGGAAACTCAAATGTAATGTTAGAGATGGAGGTAAACAACTGGCAATCAAATCAAACAGAACAAAATAAGAGTCAGGTCACAGGTACAAAGGATGCACTGTGAGAGCAGAGAGAGAGACACTGCTAAGAGGGGGGAGTGTTGTCAGTCTTGGAAGTAGGGAAGGTCATTCCAGGATGCAAGAAAAATGAGCCTGCAGAGCTGTTCAAAACATTTCAGTCTGAGAAGGAAGAGGAGGACCAAGGCAGGGTGGGTCGTTACAGTCAGTAAGTGTGCTCAAATACCCCTATCTGCCAGCATGGCACCTCTTAACTCTATTTCCTTCCACCATTTGTCAAATCCTCCCCTTTGGCCAGAGCTCTCACTGCCTCATTCTGTTCTTGGCAGGCTGAGTCCTTTTACCCTCTTTTGGTTTATTGAAGGGTATATTTCTTCTCCCTGTCCTCTTCTCTCCTCTCAACTAAAACTGATTTCATTGAGACATCTGGATGCTCAAGAGATATAAATAAACTTTTCCCCAGATGCTTGAGGCACCAAATAATGGTCAGGATATTGGCCGAAATGCTGGAATGTGCAGGGCACTGTTTAAGTGCTTCATAAGGTACACACATGTGGGACCCAGCCTTGAAGGTGGCCTCTCATTAGTCCCACCTCCCCACATTCCTTGAGGGCAATCACACTCTTGCGTCCTCCCCCTCCCCCCAGTCTGCACTGGGGTTGATCTGTGCGACCTATGGAACAGTCCATGTGAATCACTAGGGGATCATCATGCAATTCAGATTCTGACTTAGAGGTCTGAGGTAAGGCCTGAGAAATCCCCCGCCCCCCCTACCTCCCCACCTTCTGGTCAACTTTCAACACAAACTCTCTCTTGTTTTCCACTTTCAGCGTGTTGATATCTCCCGCTAAGCTGCTTTGTGACTGAACTTGTAAATTGATCTTAGCCTTGCTGGGATTCTTACCTCCTCTCTTAAGTTCAGGAGAGCAGTAGTTACCATTTACTACACTCCCACTAACGTGTCACATACTTGATATCATTTCTTATCTCAGATTAACTAAAAATAAAGTTATCATTTCCACTTCTCAGCTGAAGAAAGCAAGGCTCAATGAGTGTTATAAAGTTTGCCAAAGTCTCAAAGCCGGTAGAAGTGCTAGGAAACACTCCAGGTTGTTTGTCTGTCACATTCCCATTCTTTCCACTTCAGTTCACGCGGCTGCTGCCAGTTCACATGTTGTGCCCAGCACACCAGACTATGGACCTGCCCAGCCCAAGGCCAGACCTCTATTCCGGTGTGTACTTCAAGTGTGTACTTACCAGTCCAAAGGAGCCAATGGGGGTACTTTCAAAGACATGGTACAAAGTGATGCATTTACTTACTGAGTTGCAAAGAATTTGGACAGTCTTTTGTAACTCATTCTTGGTGGAATTTGAATTACTGAGCATGTTCCATGGGTGAGGCAGTCCTAGGTATCAGTGATAGGAAGAAGAAAAGAATGAGAGGAAATAGATACAAGTCCAGTTGGGCATAACAGACTATAGACATCACTAGGAGTGTGAGAGGACAAGCCAAACAGGAAAAGGGATCAATTTACTGGGAGCACTGAGTGATGTTGGTCTAGATATTTATTGGTCTTCCAGGGTAAAATATGAGAGGTAATATAATCCCTGCCTTTTTATCAGCACTGAACAATAGCTAGTAATTAGAGCAAATGTCGCTAGTGGTAAAGAATTTGCCTGCCAATGCAAGAGATGCAAGAGACACAAGTTTGATCCCTGGGTCAGGAAGATGCCCTGGAGTAGGAAATGGCAACCCATTCCAATATTCTTGCCTGGAAAATTCCATGGACAGAGGAGCCTGGTGGGCTATAGTCCGTGGGGTTGCAAAGAGTCAGACATGACTGAGTGACTGAACACACACACAGACACACACACACACACACACACACAGAGCAAATGTGTACTGAACACAGCTCTGTGCCAGGCACCGTCAATCACCTTACCCACTTTACTTCATTTCACTCTCACAATACTGTACGAAGGAGGTACTATTATTATCCCTTCCTCCCAGGTGAGAAATCAAAGAATCGGGGATATTTAAGCAACCTGCCTAAATACTGCCACAGCTAGTAACTGGAAAGCTAGAATAAAAATTCAGGTCTGTTTAACTGAAGAATCCAAGTAAAGACTGTCTCTATTTGAGAAAAAAAAGCCTATCTGGGAGCAGAGTTGGGGAAAGGTAAAATGGGAAGCCCATAAGGGAATATTATTCAATTGCAAAAAGGAGGGAAATCCTGTCATTTGCAACACCATGGATAAAACTAGAGCATATTATGCTAAGTGAAATAAGTCATATAGAGGAAGACAAATATTGTATCATTATCATTTATATGTGAAATGTAAAAAAAATGTCAAACTCACAGAAACATGGTATAGTAGAATGACGGTTGCTAGGGGTTGGCATGGGGCGGGAGAATGGGAAGATATTGGTCACAGGATACAAATTTATAGTTATCAGATGACTATGTTTTGAGTATCTAAAGTACAATATGGTGATCATAGTTAATAATACTGTAGTGTATACTTGAAACTTGCTGAGAGTAGATTTTAAGCATTCTCACCAAAAAAAAAGAAAAAGAAAAAAGTAACTATACAAGGTGATGGATATGTTAACTAACTTGATTGTGACAATCATTTCACAATGTATACTTATACCAAATCATCCTGTTGTACACTTTAAATATACATAATTTTGTCAATTATACCTCAATAAAGCTGGAAAAATTAAAATAATCAATACTTTAAACATTCAAGACCTTTAATGGTAGATTATCTTCAAGAGAATAAGTGCTTCCCAAAGTGTAGGATTTTGCTAGGAAATGCGGGGCTCTTGCCTGAAGATGCTCTGACACTTGGGAAGAGAGAAAGAGAAGGAGGGCTTGGCTTGTTGTCCCAGCCTTTGGGGTGTGAAGAAGCCCTCACAACTATTCTTCTCCTCTTGGAAAGATGGAAGCTGGGTAGAGCCACAGGACGGGCAGGCAGGCAAAGCTATTGCAAGCTCCATTCCAGGTATCCTCCAGGGAGCTGCAGAAGGTCAAGAGAATTTCTGTAAGGATTTCCCTTTGAGATAAAAATGGGAGAATAAAGAGAAAAAAACAGATTTAGGAGGGAGCATAAATCCAGTTAAGGCCACCTACAAACACAATAGTAATCACATACCTAGCCCTTCACAGTTTTCAAAGCCCTTTCTCTTACAAGAGCCTGGATATGAAGCTGAGTGGAAGAAGCAATGATTTGGGGTCAACGAACTTGGGTTTACTTTACTTCATTTCACTCTCACAATACTGTACGAAGGAGGTACTATTATTATCCCTTCCTCCCAGGTGAGAAATCAAAGAATCGGGGATATTTAAGCAACCTGCCTAAATACTGCCACAGCTAGTAACTGGAAAGCTAGAATAAAAATTCAGGTCTGTTTAACTGAAGAATCCAAGTAAAGACTGTCTCTATTTGAGAAAAAAAAGCCTATCTGGGAGCAGAGTTGGGGAAAGGTAAAATGGGAAGCCCATAAGGGAATATTATTCAATTGCAAAAAGGAGGGAAATCCTGTCATTTGCAACACCATGGATAAAACTAGAGCATATTATGCTAAGTGAAATAAGTCATATAGAGGAAGACAAATATTGTATCATTATCATTTATATGTGAAATGTAAAAAAAATGTCAAACTCACAGAAACATGGTATAGTAGAATGACGGTTGCTAGGGGTTGGCATGGGGCGGGAGAATGGGAAGATATTGGTCACAGGATACAAATTTATAGTTATCAGATGACTATGTTTTGAGTATCTAAAGTACAATATGGTGATCATAGTTAATAATACTGTAGTGTATACTTGAAACTTGCTGAGAGTAGATTTTAAGCATTCTCACCAAAAAAAAAGAAAAAGAAAAAAGTAACTATACAAGGTGATGGATATGTTAACTAACTTGATTGTGACAATCATTTCACAATGTATACTTATACCAAATCATCCTGTTGTACACTTTAAATATACATAATTTTGTCAATTATACCTCAATAAAGCTGGAAAAATTAAAATAATCAATACTTTAAACATTCAAGACCTTTAATGGTAGATTATCTTCAAGAGAATAAGTGCTTCCCAAAGTGTAGGATTTTGCTAGGAAATGCGGGGCTCTTGCCTGAAGATGCTCTGACACTTGGGAAGAGAGAAAGAGAAGGAGGGCTTGGCTTGTTGTCCCAGCCTTTGGGGTGTGAAGAAGCCCTCACAACTATTCTTCTCCTCTTGGAAAGATGGAAGCTGGGTAGAGCCACAGGACGGGCAGGCAGGCAAAGCTATTGCAAGCTCCATTCCAGGTATCCTCCAGGGAGCTGCAGAAGGTCAAGAGAATTTCTGTAAGGATTTCCCTTTGAGATAAAAATGGGAGAATAAAGAGAAAAAAACAGATTTAGGAGGGAGCATAAATCCAGTTAAGGCCACCTACAAACACAATAGTAATCACATACCTAGCCCTTCACAGTTTTCAAAGCCCTTTCTCTTACAAGAGCCTGGATATGAAGCTGAGTGGAAGAAGCAATGATTTGGGGTCAACGAACTTGGGTTTGAATCCTGGCTTTTCCATTCACTGTGTTGATAACTCTCCAAGCTGCAGTTCCAATGTCTCAATAACAGGGTTTTGTTGTGGACAGAGTGAGGTCATGTAGGTAAAGTTCCCAAAACATGGTATGCACTTGAGAAACGGTAGGAATAGCCATCTTTTGTAAACTTCACCCAAAGAAAACACCATAGAGGTAATTGTTGATGAACTAACTCCAATTTGCAGATAAGAACTCTGAGACTCAGGCCAAGTGGTTTCCCAAGGTCACAGCTAGAAAGAAGACAATTTTGGAGCATCAAATACTGCTCTCTGTGCAGTTTTCTAGGCAAACTTGGGTTTGCAGTTGTATTTCTATGCAGGTCAGACACTCGAATAATGAAAATATTCAGAGAGGTCTTTCCTTTGATATCAGCCTTTGATCTTAACAAAAATTGTTATTTTCAAATGAAATACCTTTGTAAAATCCGTTTCCTTCAGAAACCTGTGTTCAAGCCTCACACTTCAATGAAATAATTGCTTTATCCCTTCAGATTGTTGATTTATGTTTGAGTTCAGACACCTGGTAAGTAGGTGATGTTTCTGAAGTCATTATCAGTCACTGTGTGTTCCATAGCTGGATGAAAGGGTCATATCAGAGTCATATGACTTGTCTAAAATGCCCATGTCTTATCTTTATCTGACAGTATCTGAGCATGCCAGACAGCACAGCACTGGCAGAACAGTTCTGCATTCTGCCACCTCTGCTGAAAACAGGTTAAGATGACATTGAAGCAATCTGGCCTAAGTACCTAAGAATCATTACTACAGAAGCTCCTGTAACACAAGAAAACTGAATCTGGTAGTCTTTATGGTCTCTTTTAGCTAAAATATACTATAACGTTTTATCTGACTTCTTCTTGACCTCATCCCAATTTTATTGTTGACCTCTTAAAAGTTTAGCTGGATGTAGGACATTCTACATTCTACATCAGTGTTTTCCACTGAAAAAGAAAATCAAGATGAACCAAGACCCAGTCTGTCCAAAACACCCTGCTCTTCATATAAGATGATGATATTGCTATCCCAGGGACAGGGATAAAGCTTAAAATCCAAGATTCACTGGCACCATTTTTTAAAGACATAAGCCAACCAAGTCTGCCCATCCATCTGTCTTTCCATTTGATCATCTATTTAATTTACTCTTCAGATATTTATTAGTTCTCTCCTATAGTCCAGGCACAAATACTAGCTGTAGGGACTATGATCTATAATTGGGCCTTGCTTCCATAAAGATTATAGTGGAAAAGATTGAAAAAAGACAAACAGTTTCACAAACAGTTGTGAAGATCAGTTCTTCATGGATGCTAGGAGTGAGCAGACAGGGTTTCCTAACAGAGGAAGTGTAGCCGTGTCGTTGAGAGAATGATGGACTCTGGATTATAACAAGGAAGCTCCAGTTTTGTTCTTCCTCACAGCAGCCCTGAGACAGGGGGCCAGTTGTTTAATTGCTCCGCTCCTCAGTTTCCCCAGCTGTGCCACGGGGCTATAATAGCGCCTCCCTCTAAAGGCTGTTGTGAGGAATAAAGGGCAGCACATGGGAAATATTTAGAACAGTGTCCGGAACTAGCAAGTGCTCAGCTTGGGGTGGGAGACACACTTAGCTGGTGCTGTGGGGGGGAAAGGGTAAGCTGAGACATGAAGGATAAATAAGAAGGGGTGAAAAGAGGTGAGAAGATAGGGGAGAACGGGAATGGAGGGTGAGGATAGGCAAAGGAAACATAATGAAAAGGTTCAGATTCTGAAATGGAAGGAACACGGACATGGTACTCTGGAAAAAATAAACATGGTGAGTGGTAGAAGAGGGCTTCCCTGGTGGCTCAGTGATAAAGAACCTGGCAGCCAACACAGGAGACACAGGCTTGATCCCTGGGTTGGGAAGATTCCCTGGAGAATGGAATGGAAACCCACCCCAGTGTTTTTGCATGGGAAATCCCATGGACAAAGGAGCCTGGGGGGCTATAGTCTATGGGGTAGCAAAGAGTTGGGCATGACTTAGTGACTAAACAACAACAGCAAAAAAAAAAGGCAGTAAAATATCTGAGCCTTCTCTGTAAATGACGTCCTTTTATTTTCTATCCCTAGAGACCATTGTGGCTGTCTTTGAATATCAAAATAGACTCAAAGAATTGCATTTCATTGTCAAACAATTGTATCCAGATAATTGTATTGTGGCTTTTAAGGGCACATGATCAAGTTTTACAATATATTAAGAAAAGTCTTGAAGGAAATAGCTTTTAATTTTTGTTTAATTCTGCTTTTCTCTGTCTTTGGCTTAGGGCTATAAAAATATGCTATGTTCCTGATTTATCTTATAGTTTTCAACTTTTTTCTTTTTCATTAGCTTTTAATAAACCCCAAAACACATTACTGTTTTTCAACAGTCACTTCAAGAACAATATCAGAAACAAACTGATAAAATGGACTGGCCATGGACCTTGGGGTCTCAGTCTTGGTTTTGATTTCTGGGTGTACTGCGTGGCCCACTGGAAAGATGTCTCTGAGACTCAGTTTCTCAAATTGTAAAAATAATTACACCAATACTTGTATTTCATCGTTGTGAGGACTTTATAACGCTTATGAATACATCTAAACCTAGTGACTAATAAAAAGGAAATGAGAGGGAAAGAAAGGAAGAATAAGAGGGGAAGGAAGGGAAGAAGGAAGGGAAGAGAAATTAATGGCACAAGTGACGGAAGACACAGATGGAGCCATGAGGGAGGTGATCTGTTGCGGAATCACTCAGCGGTTTCTCCTAACGTCATATTCTGAAACTATGGAGAAAGACATTCAGTACTTTAAAAAAATTATTTGGTGTTGCAACTTTCTTCATGTGTATAATACTTTGAAATTCCCAAGAGACAAATGCTATAAACCTATCAACTCTTAATCTTTTGAAGGGCTGAAAAATTTCTCCAACTCTTCTGTTGATTAAAAAATGGTAATTTCAAAAAGTCACCTTCTGGGAGTCATCTAAAATCTTTAGGCTGCACTGTTTTTTTAATGTATTTGTTTTTAATTGAAGAATAATTGCTTTACAATGTTGTGTTGGTTTCTGCCATATACCATGAATCAGCCATAGGTACGCTTATGTTCCTTCCCTCCTGAACATCCCTCCCACCCTTTCAGGTTGTCACAGAGTCCCCGTTTGAGTTGCCTGAATCATAGGGCAAATTCTCCTGGCTATCTATTTTACATATGGTAGTATATATGTTTCCATGCCACTTGCTCTGTCTGTTCATCCCACTTCTCCTTCCCCCACCCCTGTCATGTCCATAAGTCTCTTCTTTATGAGTCCCCATCTCTACCCTGCAAACAGGTTCATCAGTACCATCAGTACATTCTAGATTCTATGCACATGCGTTAATGTACAACATTTGTTTTTCTTTTTTTTTGACTTACTCTATAATAGGCTCTAGGTTCATAGGATGCATCTTTTGTGATACCAGCAGCCCAGTTTCTTCTTTACATTTACTGTCTTCTAGAACTAAAATCAGACAGTGATACTGAGTACACATAAGCAACTGCTGTCAGGAGAGGTGATTATGCAGAGTGCTGAGAGAAAGCTGAACTGAGATGTCATTCACTGGTCCATTCATTCCTTCACCAGACATGTACCGGGCATCACCTCCAGTGACACCAGAAATTTCTCTTTTGAAAGGGTCACTTTGCTCCTGACCAGAGACTGTAGTGCTATTCCCTTAGCAGCCCTTGTCATTCAATAAAGTATTCTGAAGCGAAGGTTTAAATGCTGCATTTT
This sequence comes from Litocranius walleri, assembly GCA_006410535.1. Classification (NCBI taxonomy): domain Eukaryota; kingdom Metazoa; phylum Chordata; class Mammalia; order Artiodactyla; family Bovidae; genus Litocranius; species Litocranius walleri. The sequence continues at coordinate 329,300 of SJYG01001158.1, forward strand.
CAGGGATTGCATAGTCAAGGGTAATGAGTTCAATTGACTGAGGTTGTCCTTTGGAAATGGTGGCACTGACTTCTGGGTTTCTGAGTTTGTGGCTTAAAATTCACCAGAAGTGTTGGCTGAACTCAGGAAAGTTCATTTAAGATAAATGAAAGCCACTGGCTTCTCTGTAGCTGCAGAACATCCCCACCTCTGCTAAGATAAGGTGTTGGCTGACGATAACAATAAGGACGCAAGCCTACACTTCCGCAGGACTGTGAGGCCGGCTGACCCTGTGGAATTTCAACACTGGTTCTCTCAGGCCAGAAGCAGGGTCCCCCAAATTCAGCCTGGAGGAGTCAGGACCCCCTATATCTCTCCTTTTTACTTCATCATTAGTGCAAGGGATAGATAAATGCTGGGTGGTACGTGTAGTTCCATTAAAACTTCCACACTAGTGATGATTTGGAACAGGGAAAATTAATGTGTTTGTCTCTTTCTACTACGTGAATCCCTATTTTATAAGGTCCCATGGGAGCAGGCTTTTACAGGGTTTCATACAGTGGAGAATGCTTCCTGATCCTTTCACCTGGGTGAGACATCTACATCTTGCATTTGGGGATAAAAGTACAAATAAAGCTCAGTCCCTTCTGCTAAAGAGACTAGTGGGGGAAAGAGACAACACCGTATATGAATAAATACAATAAGGTATTGTGTGTAGGATGGGCTTCCCTGGTGGCTCAGAGGGTAAAGCGGCTGCCTCTAATATGGGAGACCTGGGTTCGATCCCTGGGTCGGGAAGATCCCCTGGAGAAGGAAATGGTAACCCACTCCAGTATTCTTGCCTGGAGAATCCCATGGATGGAGGAGCCTGGTGGGCTACAGTTTATGGGGTTGCAAAGAGTCGGACATGACTGAGCAACTTAACTAGAGGGTAGGGGAGTAGTAAGCCCAGGTACCAAATGATCCAAAGGGTGGGACCATCTATGTCACCTAAGGAGGGAGTAGAGGTCAGAAAAGATAGGGCAGGAATCGAGTCACAGACATAGAGAATGGGCATGAGGACACAGGGAGGGAAAGGAGGGTGGGACAAACTGAGACAGTAGTATTGACGTGTATACACCACCACCATAGGAAAATAGCTAGCTAGCACGAAGCTGCCAACACAGGGCACTTAGCTCAGTGCTCTGTGATGACCTAGAGGGTGGGGATGGGGGTTAGGAGGAAGGTCCAAGAGGGAGGGGATGTATGTATATTTATAGCTGATTCACATTGCTGTTCAGCAGAAAGTAACACGACATTGTAAAGTGATTATACTCCAAGAAAAAATGAAGAAGAAGAAATATCTGCTATGGACTACGCATCAATTACACACATTTTCTAAAATCTTCATTCCTATCACTCCAGGCTAAGGAAAAAAAGGCAGCTGCAAAGTGAGGTCAGACTACCCAGTGCATTTTGAGAAATTTTGCTACAAGTCAACGTGGGTGGCCTTTGATATATCTCACGGAGGACACTGGCCCCACACTGTGCCTGTCTATGCACACAGTGCACCTCTGGAGAAGGTCTTAGTTTCAGAGCTGCCCACAGCATAAAGAGAACAAGTCAGACACTTAATGTGAGGAACCCTTCCAAGGACCTTTCAGCCTTTAAGTCAGTGTTTATTGATGCCACTTCTCAATGCTTAGAAGTATTCTTCCTTTCCCTTTAAAAACCTTTATTATCTCCTTTTGGGCTTCCCTGGTGGCTCAGTGGCAAAGAATTCACCTTCCAATGCAGGAGATGCAGGTTGGATCCCTGGGTCAGCAAGATCCCCTGGAGAAGGAAATGGCAACCCACTACAGTGCTTTTGCTTTGGAAATCCCACGGACAGAGGAGCCTGGCGGGCTACAGTCCATACGGGTGCGAAAGAGTCCCACATGACTGAGCAACCTAACAACAATTTCCTTTAATGCCTGTAATGGCTGGGTCACCCCTTTATAAACAACTTTTTTCAAAGCTATCAATATTCCAGATAACATTTGGCTGAAAGGGTAGTGAAGGAGCTATAGTTAGAGAATAAGCAGAAGCCTTGAGCATCACTGTTCTGAGTAGAACGAAGATGTGTGTGATGCGGTCCCTCCCCAGTGTGTCAGTCACATCCAGGAGACTAAAAACCACAGCCAGAGGCGAAAGAGCAGGACTAAAGTCCTGAACACCATTTCTAGACTCCAAATGGTATTAGCATGAAGGCAAGTACATTTTATTTTTAAGTTCACTTAGAGGACATTTAGAAGGCACTATGTGAGGAGCTAGCAGGATTTTAAAAAATGGTCCATAAACTGAATCTTGGAAGAAAGACTGAGGACAAATATAGATGTCTGAAACTCCTTTCTAAGATTATCAGAATTTCTAAAACGTCCTGAATCGAACCACGGGTTCCAATTAAATCATGGGTGTTTGCAATCACTTACTTTAGTATTTAATATGTATGACCCTCATCTATTTTTTTCTAACCTTGCCAGTCTGAAGTGTAGAAATATTTGTGCTTCCTATTTAAACTCTTTGCAAGGATTATGTTGTCTATTTCAGGGCTTTTTTGTTTTAGTGGTCTTGTTCAAAAGAAACGTGGCTGTGCATGTATGCAATATTTATGCTAAAGTGGAGTGTTAACAAATGCCTCTGTAATATATGAATCGATGGACCAAGACAGAATCGTTCGGTTCCATCATTCTCAGACTATATGCTTCATAGTCTTTTCTTTATTCTTAAGCTTTCTCTTCAAAGTCAACCAAGGAAATGATGAAAAATTATTTCCTAGATCACAAGATAACTTTAAAAATGTCTTTTCTCTATACAGTCCTGTCGCTTAGTCACCATGCAATATTCAGTTCTGCCCCTGCTGGCCTGGGAGGATGTCTTGTGACATTTATTGAAAAGCTGTCAGGAGGGAGACACATGGAAAAAGATTTTAACCTTGATCCACTGACAGTAAAGTCATTATATAGCTTCACCAACAGGAAATTTGAGTCTTTTCCTCCTTTATTCATCCTCTAGGTTCTCACTCCCCTATCTATCTATCTATCTATCTATCTATTTTCTATAATCCGCTGTTCTTTATTTATCAGTTTGGGAGATCTTGCTTTTATGGAAGAAAAACAAATCCTGAATATGTTTATTGAGCATCTGCTATGTGTTAAGCATTGTGCTAAATAGACAAGTCCTAATTCTTCCCTCTTTTCATCCCCACCTCCTCCATCAGTTAATCCCTTAGTGAGTCCTGTTCAGCTCAATTCCAAAATTCTTCAATTGTATCTGCTTTTCTATATTTTCTTCTGCAGCCAGGTCAATACAAGCCAACATGGTACCAACTTCCTCCCCTCCAACCATCACTCAGTGTCAGGCTCCATGGCGCTCTGAGAGCTTCTCCAGCCTTTCTCAGCTCCCTCCTCATTACCTCTCATAGGAGTTTCTTCCAATAAAATCTTTGTACATTAAAAAGAATACAGGCCAACAGAACTTTTTGCCTGGAGCATTGCAACAATTCCTTAACTGGTTCTCTGTTTTTATTCTTATCCCTGCTCCAGCTCATTTTCTTCACAGAACTCTGAGTGATCTTACTGACATATAAACCAAATTACATTACACTTGTGCTTAATGTTCTTTAACGGCCTTCTATCGACATTGAAATAAAATCCAACACACGGCCCTTGAAGGGTCTTGTAGGATCTGACCCTTGGCCTCTCTCTAACCTCCCCATGAGCTTCCTTCTACAGCTCACCACACTGCAGCTGCATCTGTTCAGCTGCTATTTCAGGCAAATCTCTCTTTCGAGAACATCCTTCCCTTGGAAGTCACTCACACAGGTCTATCTCTTGTCCTTTGGCCTCAGCTTAAACATCCCTCTTCAGAGATGCCATCTCAGATGGACCATATAAAGGTTTTCTTTCCTGGCTTGCTAGCTTCTGTTTTCATCTTCTTCATCATACAAAATCTAGTTGGAATGATTATATTAGTTTGTATACTTATCACTGGTCTCCACTGCTAGAACATAGGTTTCATGAGGGCAGAAATTATGACTTGCTTCTTTCTCTCTGTGTTATCACAAAGCTTAGAGAAGTACTGGTTATTTAATAAGTGCCCAGAAAATATTTGTTAAAGGAATAAATATACACATCCTTAATACCCTCAGGATACAGTTTTCCATACAACCAGAAGGCTAGAAGTAAGCCTAGACAGCTGAAAGGTGTGACATGGGAGAACTCAACCAGGTTCCCTTGCTCAAAAAGTTTTTACTGAATGAAAAAGGCACTTAATTTTTAATACATTTCTAGAGAGCTTTAAAAGTTTTAAATGGATGTTTAAATACAACATCTCATTTTATGTGTATAACAATCAAAATATTTCATTGCTTTTGTTCTCCATGAAGATGGTTGAGAAAGGTGAATTTGAGTCACCAAAGAAGGCTGAGACTGCAGTTCAAACTCCACCAACATCAGAAGCTTCTAGAACCAATACTCATACGTTTCCTGAGAGGAAAAGGTGGGCAGAGAACTCTAGAGATATGTCTCTAAACCCAGACTAAAGATATAGAGTATATTGTGAATGAGGCCATATTTGGTAAAAAAAAAAAAAAAAAAAGTGAAGTGGGCTGATGCCATTGTAAATATAGTTCAAGCCACATTTTTAAAAAATCAGAGAAAGAAGAACTTTCAACAGAAAGGAGGATGGTTTCATAATGATGAAAATGATGAAAGTGCTCAAGTGAAGTTCTACATTTTTGCACTCAGATGACGAGTGTGAATGATTTATTGGTTAGCTGATCTATATAAGCTGATCTTATAAATCTGCTATAAAGTCTTCTCTGCAAACTTAGTAGTCAACACTTTATGTATACTAAACTGAGGCTCAGAGACTTCGAAGAAATGTTCTCAGGTTCTTTAGTAACTGGCAGATCTTGAGCTCAGAGAGTCCTTTCAACTCCAAATCTGCTGCTCAAGTCCTAGATCCACTCAAGACAGAGGATGGGACTTGAATTTCCTCAGATGCACATATTCACTTTGGCAATCCCTTCAACACTTGGTGATAACATTTTCAGTCAACCTTAGCAGATTAAAAGTGTTTAGAGCACTTCAACAGGGTGTTTTAATTTCTATAGATAAAAGGTCCTTTCTGAATGCCTTGTTCTTCCTTAAACCACACAGTAGAATAAAGCCAATATGAGTACACTGGGCTGGAAATGGGGAAAGAATAATTTGAGGCCTTTTCCTCATTCTGTTTAAACAGACTGAAGACTCTTTTTGGCAGGAGGCCTATGTTTAACCAGCGTTACTGAATATAGAATAATCATGGGTAAGGAGTCTGTTTTCCTTAATTGAGTATGTTTTCTTGAGATAAATGTGGATCTCAGGCTCCTCACTAGTCAAAGCAAAAGTTTGCAAGTTGTCTGAGATTGGGAAAGCCTAGGAGGCAAGCCTTGGTACCCAGGCAGAGGCAAGAAGCACACACCCAAGTGCCCGCAAATGCGGGCATGGGGGGAGTTAAAACAGCACTGACGGATTAGGCTGCTCCCATCTCAACCCGCTCACTGCCGTCGCCCCACACCTCTTGGGCATCGTTCATCATCCTCCATTAGCTTGTGCCCAGGGGTATCATCCCCAGGAGGTCTCATTCAGTGTGCCTTCTACCACTGCCTCTCCTTCCTTACCTGCCTTAGCTTAGACTTGACCACACGGAGAGGTTTGTGGTCAAGCAATTTGGCCAGATGTGAAAGCTGAGGGACTGCTTGAACTGTTATGGGTGTTCAATTATCTTTTCTTTGAAAGAATTCTTCTTCAAACCAAAGAGAAAAAAGTTTCCCCTTCTCCCCTGTTACTAAAGAGGACTAGGTTGTCCATGTTGGCAGTATCCCCTAATTCTCCACTGCCAGCTCAGCTGCCAGAGATCAAGAGGGTAGATGGCCTTTGAGCATTGAACACCAAGGGTTCAGCCGGCGCCTGGACTGAACTTGTCCCGTCATGGATGGTATATTCATTTCCTACGGCTGGTGTAACAAATTGACCACAGACAAGATGGCTTCAGTGACGGAAGTTCATTCTCTCACAGCTCAGAAGGCCAGAAGTTCCCAGTGCAGGTGTCTGAGGGTTGGCTCCTTCCTGTGGGCCCGGGCGAGGCCTCTGCTCCCTCCTCCTCCTCAGCTTCTGGTGATCACTGGTAATCGTCGGCATTCTCTGGCCTAAGGCAGCGAACTCCAGTCTGTGCCTCCACTCTCACATAATGTCCTCCCTGTGTGTCTTATCACCCTCGACTCCATGTGTCACTTGTGAAAACTCCAACGTTAGGGCCCACCGAATCTAATATGGACTCATTGCAACTAAACACATCTGCAAAGACCTTATTTCTAAATAAGGTCCTGAATGTTGGAGGGCATCACCGACTCAATGGACAGGAGTGTGAGCAGGCTTCGGGAGTTGGTGATGGACAGGGAGGCCTGGTGTGCTGCGGTCCATGAGGTGACTGAGTGACTGAACGACACTGAACTAAATGGAACTAACTGAACTAAACTGAACTGTGTGGAAATAGTGGAAATATTTACAGGAAAAAATATTTGTCTGTGTTCACCATTTATTTTTCCCAACCACTACGGGATGGCTTGACATTGTAAATACCTGTCTAGTAATTTCAGGACAGCTAACAGAGTAGCTTTGCCCCTACATATATCTTCCTAAAATTACTAGTCTCATATTTGAGCCTTAGACCAAGCTTCCTCAGATGCGAAATTACTTGCTGGCTGGTCCACACATTAAGGTGTCATTCTTCACCAATACCTTAGTTTAAATTAACATGGTTAATTTTAAATTTGGCATACAGAGAAATGAAGGCATGTGAGGAATCTATTTGACAACTGGATTTCGTGACTGAAAGAGGATCAGACTACTTATAGATTACAGACAGTAACCTAGTATCTGACTGAAGAACTCAATCATTCAAGTGGATCAGAAAAAGAACATGATGGTTAAGTTGGATACCTAGTGACATGCAACTGAAAGAGTGGCCCAAAGACCCAAAGCATTGAAGCCTGTTAGAAAGGCAGAATGTCCCAAGGATATACTCAAATCTATTGAATAAGGATCTGCATTTTATCTGGATTCCCCAAGAAGCCCTATATGCACACTGGAGTTGAAAAGTGCCGGTCCGACAAAACCTTTGTAAAGCTGAATTGGAGGAAGGTATGAAGGTGGTGCTAGTGGTAGAGAACTTGCCTGCCAAGGCAGGAGGCGTAAGAGATGTAGAGTCCATCCCTGGGTGGGGAAGAGCCCCTGGAGAAGGGCATGGCAACCCACTCCAGTATTCTTGCCTTGAGAATCCCATGGACAGAGGAGCCTGGCGGGCGATAGTCCATAGGGTTGCAAAGAATCAAACTCGACTGAGCAACTTAGCAAGCACACACGATAAAGGGGACTTAGTTGGGATATGCTTAGAGCACAAGCTATTAGAAGGAATCCTAAGGCCAGATGAGGTTGTGAAGAGGGAAGAAGGGTAGCTGGGAAGTGTTGGGACAGAACAGATAAAGAGGAATGTGTAACAATAACCACCATGGATAGGATACAAGTCCAGGTGCTTCGTTTTGCTCAAATTCTTTTCTTACAGTGTTTACAACCCAGTGGGTTGGGCACTATCATCATCACAATCACTCTTTTATGGACAAGGACACTGAGGCAGGGGAACTTAGGAGTTTACTATCTGACTCCAGAACCTACTTTCTTAAGTAACACCTGTGCTCTCCTGACTTCCAAAAAGTGGGTGTATGGACAAAAACCCATTGGTAAACTGATTACTTTAATGCTTGACTCACTGCTCACAGCCCTGTCTGAACTTGTATGTCAGCTTACATTATTTTGAAGACATGAATAATCCTGGCATTGATCCATTTCCTTCATTTTCATCACCAGTTTTGTATGGAACTCACCTCAAGTTCCAGATCCTCGCCCATGGGTGGGCTCTCAGTCCTGGCCTCACCTACCACCTCCCATTAACACACGAACAGCCAGGACCAATCCCAAGCCTGGTGTCTTCCCTTCGCAGGCCTGCCTTCATGACCATCCTTGGGGAGAGGTGGCTAATGCTGTGTTTTTCCAATTGTGTCCTCTCCTGGATCACTGGAATGACTTATTCTTGCTCAGCGCATCCGTAATTGTGTGTTACATATAAGAGGTAAGATTTTTAGGCGGATGTGGGATCCAACTGCCTGATTTGATCCTCAAATGGCCTCAATACTTTGCACAGTTGTTTTCAATTCAATAAGATCCAAATTGCATTTGGGATGAGATGTTTATTTTTTAGCTTCCTTTTATGTTTCAGGGAAAACAAATCACCATCATTTTTTTTTTTCATTTACACTTAGCTCCTAAAAATATTGCCCTCAGGATGACTGTTTGTTTGTCATGTCAAGAGTGGTTTATTTGGTTTCCTGTTAGAAAAAAATCCACATACAGCCAAATTTAAGCTGACTGGCATGCCTCAAAGATGTTTGCAAATCTCAAAACTCTATTTCTCCCCAAATACCTTCAAAACATCAGTAGAGCTGTGCAGAGAGGTTTAAAAAGAGATGGAACAGAGAGTTGATGAGAAGGTGCAGAAATTAGAAAAATAAAGTGAAACTTGGAGAAACGTGTAATTTCTACAAAAATAGCCACATTTTCCGAGGACATGCTTTTAAGTTGCATCTGAATTAGGTTTAATCTTCATAATTCTTTTTTACTGCCACCATATTGTGTACATACAATCTTACAAGCTTACAGACATGAATAACTGTGCACTGAAATGACATCTTAGTACTTTACTGGATTCTGTCTTTGGGGCTGAAATAGTCTACCTACTATTATCCTATATTTCAGCTAGGAAAACCGAGCCCCAGAAAGGACATGCAACTCCCCCTTGATTAAAATCAGAACTAGAAGCTAGATGTCCTTAGTTCTCAGGAATCTGTTTTTTTCCCATCACACCCACATACTGGCAAGCAGGTCTGACAAAGGGGCTGGAGAAACACTTGAACACATAAGGTTTGTCAAAATAAAGTTATCCCTACAAATATTCAGCCTTAATTACCTAACTCATTACTATAATCAACTACAAAACTTTCATAGAAATCTTGATGACTTGCAACAAATAAAACCCCTGGATTCTGTAATCTCTAAAATATCAGCTGAAGTTATTTCACTGATGGCAGGAACTGCAGGTAAATAATTGCCTGTGGCTAGATGACAGCTGTCAAGTTCAAAGAGGGGAGAGTCTGTAGGCAGGAAGGTGATTCTCTCTTCTGTCTAAATCCCAAATTCATGACTGCTTCTCTCTGTCCTTTGTTTCCTTTCTAAGCAGAAAATCTAGAACACTTTGCTACATGATCAGAGACTACATCTGGTTAAGTGCATACCTACATTACAAATTTTCCCCAGTTGATTGTAGATAAGTATTTGGTGTGATGTTTTATATTTATTTGGCTGTTATTATTTAGTTATTATGTTAAATTAAACTGTGTTCATGCTATGTGGTATCAGAGGCTAAAATTTCTTCTCACGTCATTTTAGTCACCCAGGTTGTCTTTGAGTTTTCCCACAGAGACCTTAATTAGAGTGTGAGGCTTGCAGTTCTTTTTTTTTTTTTTTAATCTTATTTTGTATTGGCATATAGCCAATTAATAACGTTGGGATAGTTTTCAAGTGAACAGCAAAGGGATTCAGCCATGCATATACATGTATCCATCTTCTCCCAAGCTCCCCTCCCATCCAGTTTTTTCAGCTATAATCTCTTGTTATTATTCAGGAGCATTATAGACAGGTTGGTAAGATGTGGGGTGGGGAAGCACTCTAAAGTCCTATGCTTAAGTCTGTTTTTCACTGACTGAGTTGGACAATTCCCTCCTCCAAGTCCTTTGGTGAAACTCCAGTAGATCGGGCTCTGATAAAGTAGTTTTCCTTGAGGGCAGGTCTTGTTAAGGAGATTGGGGAGAGCTCTGGGATTACTTTAAGGTGTAGTAAGTGGCCATTGTTGTGGCCCCCCGCCCCAACCCCTCACCACCTTCATCTTCACAGCAGGAACCTGATGGAGGTCCTGCAGGTGAAGCTCATAGAACGGTGGCCCTCCTAGGAGCTTTTAATTCTCAGACTTCTCTACACACAGCTTCTGGTAAGTTGTCAATTATAGTTTAAGTTGTCCTTCTCTGGTATTGGGACTTCCCTGGTGGCTCAGACGGTAAAGCGTCTGTCTACAATGCAGGAGACCTGGGTTAGAGCCCTGGGTTGGGAAGATCCCCTGGAGAAGGAAATGACAATCCACTCTAGTACTATTGCCTGGAAAATCCCATGGGCAGAGGAGCCTGGTAGGCTACAGTCTATGGGGTCACAAAGAGTAGGACACGACTGAGTGACTTCATGTTTCACTTTCTCTGGTGTTGATTCTGAAAAGCTTCTGCTCCTGGTAAGCTGTAATTCTCCATATCTATGTCTGCCCAGTTTTGAGGACAATGGTTTGTCCTGTGACTTTAATTATCTGAAAGATCTAAGAAGAGCTCTTGGTTTCCAGTTTGTTCAGTTTTGTTCTTGTTGTGTGGATAGAAGCGATGACTTCCAAGTTCTTTATGTGTCAGCCCAGAAACTAGAAGTGCCCCCAGTTTACATACACAATGTTCCTTTTCTCAACTTTGTCCTAAACCTGATCTCTTCCCAAAATAGTAGCGGTGGTCCCAAGTGAGAAGATCAATAAAATTAACAGGAATAAAGAGTCTGAATTAAATACATTGGGTGAATCACAAGGCAGGGCTCACAACTCGAAGCTGCCTCTGTCTTCTTGAGGTGCTCTGTTTCTAAAACAGTCTCACTAAGGGAAGATTGACCTTTTAAACTCCACTGTTTAAAATGGGCAATGTTCACACAGGACGTCCTATTGTGTGGCGATCAACCAGTTTCACAGGCCAGTTGCTAAGGATTGCCTCCCGGAAAGGCAATTGAGTTGCTCCATTTTGTAGACATTTGTGTACAAAATACATCTGCTCCACATTCTTCAGTGTGACATTCACAGATCAGTGAATGCTAGTGAAAAGGAAGAGGAGAGTGACGCACAGAAGTTACAGAAAGAGGATGTTGAATTTCAGGCAAAGCAGCAGAAAGGAAGAACCATTCAAGCCCCTGAGTTCACCAATAGCCACCTGGGTTTCTACAGAAAGAGAAAGAAAAGAAGGGGGCAGAAGGGCAGAAAAGAGAACTTTCCCGTCCTCTTTTCAGTCTTGTTTTGAGATTTATGAGAAGGAAAATAAGAGGAGCAAATCTACTTCTCTAAGAGGGTCTTTCTTAGGCATTATCGTGCCCCTGGATCACATGTGGAATCCTCTGAAAATGCAGATTCTGGCTCCACAGACCTGGCCCAGGGCCTGAGATTCTGAATCTCAAACATGTTCCCAGATGATGGAGATGACATTGGTGCCACACTTTGAGGAGAAAAGGCCTAATGCACCTTCCAAAGAGTCATTTCTCAGCTCCTCCTCTATGTTCACTTCTGGAAACAACAAAGAAAACCACCACCACTTCCCACTTATTTCCTGAATCCAGCATGCACTTTCTTAGCTCAGGATGATCCCCATTTTTAGACAACTGCTAGCTTCTTCTCCATTTCCAAGTTCTCCGTTTTCCCTCTAAATCTCATTCAAATATCTGTCCTTCACCAAGACTCTTTCACCGCTCAGGGTCTCCATAATCGATGTCTCCATTGAGGTCCTATAGCTTTCCTGTGGTTCTCCTTAGCCATATTTTTTGGCAAGTGTATATAGTTATTGATCTTTTAAATCTGTTTGTCTCCTTCCTGAATTGTAAGCCTCTTGAGCACAGGGTGTATGTTTTGTTACTCTTTTATTCCCCAGACCTTCAAGAGAGCCCTGCTCATTAAGAAACTGCACAGGGTAGTGCTTTCATCCCAGGGAGACTTGGGTTCAAACCCCAGCTCTACCATTCAACAGCTGTTGGAGCCTGGGCCAAGTGTTGCTGCTTGAGTCTTGGTGGTGGCAGCGGTGGTAGTGTACGTAGAATATTTATATCTCCCAGAATTGTTGAGAGGAACAAAGAAAATAAAGTTGGCTGCATGTGAAACCGAGGCACAGAGTGAGCATTTGATAAAGTCCTCTTGCATTCAACTCATGTTCCCCTCTCCTTAGTATGGATTATGATGGTATATCTTTCCCCTGACATTCTTCCTTTGAAAAATATTATGTCAAATTCACCAATCTTGGGGGAGGATTTCTTCCATTTCAGGCCAAATGCCCTGGCATACCCTGAAAAAAGCCCTTACTTCATAAAAAAAAAGACTCAAACTCACAGCTCAAAATAGCAACATGCATGACAGCGTTTTCTGATGTGATCAGAAGATAGGAGATATATTTTATTAAAATTTATTAATAATATTTATTAAAAATATTATTTGATTAATAGTGTGTGTATTATTAAATCACACAAAATCTGTCTTTATCCATTTCCCACACTTTCCCCAGCATTTTCGTTCCCACTGAGAGTTGTCTGACCTGTGTGGTGACTGTCAGTGTATCCACTGTGTCGCCAGTGTTTACATCTCAGGGAGGGTCTGTCTTCAGTGGTGAGAAACACAAATGCATAGCCACGTTGGGAGAACTGATTGGCCAAAGCAGAGCACATGTGCTTGGGCAGGGCTTTGCCAGTGAGGTATAGGGACATGGTGCAGTGTGGGAAACGTTGTTTAGGGCAAGCTACGCCAAAGAGCTGGGGCCACCAGGTTGGAAAGGAGATGCCAGATTAATTTCTTGGTAGAGCAGAGATGAAGTGCGTATGAGATGACGGGACAAGCCCAGGCATAGCATTCTCAGTGCACATTTGGATGCCAGCTCCTGGCTTGTTAGCTATGTGATCTGGGGCAAGTTTTTCAACCTCTTTCACTAAATCTGTACAAATGGGAAAACATTGTTCCTTCACAAGCTTGTCTAAGAATTAAACAAAACCATATATCTAAGGCACATAAAGTGCCAAAGAGCCCAGTAAACACTACTTCCCTTCTAAAACCTCAAGGAGGCATGGTACTTGGTAATATTGCCAAGGCAAGCATTTAGGATGGTCCCGCTGGCCTCTGTTCCTCTACCCTAGTGAATATCAAATATCAAAGCCCTGGGACATCACCAGGGATTGGGTGGCTGGGTTGAAGAGAGGATGAACAGGTCCACTTTTTTATTCCTTTCATCACCACTGTCTTCTTTTCCTGCCTTCTTCTCCTCCTTTTCTCTTCTCCTTTAAATGTGCTTTAAAGGCAGGATAGATTATACTTTACTGAAAAAATGGTTTATTCATCATAAATGATTAATAACTGCCTAAGGATTGAACTGTATTCTACCAAACCCTTGGTATCTCTGCAATATAGCAGTTCTTCTTGATCTTTATAAACATACCCTTACATACCAGGATTTGTTTGGAGCTTGATGATCTCTTTTTGTTTAATTTAAATTCACCTCTGAGTCTTTGGCTCCTGTGGAGCAAACAACAAAGTATTCTTGGTTTTACCTTAAAGCAAGAATATATGGGAATTGTAGAGAACAAATATAACTATCCAACTGCTTTCTCTTGTAGAAATTTTGTATTCTTTATTTGCCTTTATTTATTTGGTTTTTTAATTAAATACTTTTTGTTGCATTTTATTGAATGCTTATATTGTATTGTGTGGCTGATTAACAATGTTGTAATAGTTTCAGGTGGACAGAAAAGGATGGCAAAGTACATGGAGTCTGCATGTAACTAGAGGGGAGGGGCAGAAGTTAAGGAAAAATGACAATTTTTTTCATGTTGTCTCCTTATATTACATTTAGTGTAGGAGCTAATCATTTAGGTGATCTAGAAATATGCAATTAAAAAAATCTTTATTGGTTTTTCATCATAAAACAATACACCTTTGCAACAAACTCCCACAGTATTCTCCGTTTGTATTTCTTTATTGACTTCTCTTGCTGACGTAAATCGTCCTTGAGTAAGCCCAGAGAGTTTTGTTTAGATAAGAATTCTAGTCAAAACTAAATGGTACCTACCATCAAGTGAAGTGTTCTTAGGCTGCCAGTCAGCATGAAAGCAACTTTATCACAGTGGGCACTATGCCCTTATTCAGAAAAAAATCCATTTTATGGCGGCGAAGTCTCTAACTGAGGCCAAAGGATGAAAAAAGGAGGAGCTGTAATCAGAAGATATCAAAGCTCCAGGCAGGTTAAAGATCCTCTAGCAAAGTCAGACTTCCTAGTGTTTCTACAAAAGTAAAATGTTAAGAAACAAAATAAAGTGGAGAAGGATTGGGATTAAAGGGGATTTCATTCAATATCAAGCCTTGTGAAAATATCACGTGTGAGTGAATTTGAAAAAGTCCAGTGGACTCTCGGATAAAAAGAAATACGCGTTCAGGGCTGTGTCTGGTGTAAAATAGAAGCATTCATACTGCTGAGATAGATGGTGACTGACTAAATGGAAGCAGCCACACATCCATTCATTTCTCTGAGAATCAGCAGCTGTCGGCTAACAGACACCTTTCTTACACATGCTCTTGCTCAAGTGATAAGAAGTGAAAAGAGCTCTAGGCAGGACTATTCTGGGTTCCAGACAACCTGTGTTGCTATGAGATCTGAGATTAGCGGTTAGGTTGGTGTCGGACATTGACAGCAGCTGATCATGAAACCTCTAAAAGTTAAATTCATTTCTCAGAAGTCACCTGTGCATGTGGGCTACAGGAGAAGGTGATTGGATCGTTCTGTTTCTTGGGGATTCCCCACCCTCAGCTCAGGGGAATGCAAGGGATTAGCAGCCTCAGTCCTGTAAGGAATTTTTTTTTTTAAGTCATCACATTAATAGGCTATAAAATCTCTCCCTCTGTTCCTTGAAGTGCCCCTGATTCAAGTGTTGTCCAGGACTCGATGCTGATAATTTGGAAATTATGCCAAAGTACCATTTTAGCTTCTTATCAACCACTGGGTCAATAGGTTCTACTTTGAAGCATGATATATAAAAGTCAAGTAAGTTAGTGAAGAGTGTCCACAAAAGGGCATGTTATGTGGTCTGAGACTTGACTGTGGTAGGCTGGCAGCTGAGCCATCTGGGGGTGAGTGGTGGGGCCTTTGTTCATTTGTGAGTGGTAATTTGCATTCTACAGATGGAAAGTCTATTTAACTGGCTCTCCCACTATGTAACCCTGGACAAATTATATTTTCTATCTATCAATTTCCTCTGCTATGACATGTGGCTAATAATATAATACCTACCCCATAGCATGTTCCTCATACAGAGTATGTGCTCAATCAGTATTAGCTATTGTATTACTATTATTTTCTCTGCTATTGTTACAGAAAAGGCCAGTGTACCAGTCTCAAATAAATCATTACCAAAGATGGACTTTAGTAAAGAAGACCAGGAAGCTTGATAGACTAAACTCCAAGTTCAAATTTTCACAAGAATGAAGAGGGTGACTGTAGAAGAGTTATCACAGAGGAATTATTGAAAGTAGATCATTCTTAAGAGAGTACTTGCTGCTGCTGCCGCTAAGTTGCTTCAGTCGTGTCCGACTCTGTGTGACCCCATAGATGGCAGCCCACCAGGCTCCCCCATCCCTGGGATTCTCTAGGCAAGAATACTGGAGTGGGTTGCCATTTCCTTCTTCAATGCATGAAAGTGAAAAGTGAAAGTGAAGTCGCTCAGTCATGTCTGACTCTTAGTAACCCCATGGACTGCAGCCCACCAGGCTCTTCCATCCATGGGATTTTCCAGGCAAGAGTCCTGGAGTGGGGTGCCATTGCCTTCTCCCAAGAAAGTACTTAGAAGGATGTAAAAAATCAGAATGTTCCCATTTTCCATGTTGGTACACTGAATCTTCTGGAGCTGGACTCCACTTATTTATGATACAGAGTCTTAAAATCATAGGTTTCCAAGAAGTCATCGGGGCCGCCAAGGAGCCTGCTGGGTACGGCTTGCCCAAAGTAGCATCTGCAGTATCTGCCTGCTTATCGCATCCCAGCTTTTGCTTCCTTCTTATCTTTCCCTAAACCCACATGATGTGGCAACACACACAGAAATCCCGCCCATAAAGAAGAAAAGGCTAAAGAAATTTGGGTTAAGACAGTGATTCAAGTTACATGTCAAGAAAATGAGCTGGTGTTTTGTCTTTTTTTTTTTTTTTTCAGCTTTTCAAAAATAGAGGGGAAAAAAGTCCCAAATACCAGCTTAATAAATATCCCTGGCATCAGTGGTTTTTCTCAAGTACTCTGGGCCAAAAGGGCTTCCCAAGTGGCTCAGTGGTAAAGAGTCTGCCTGCCAATGCAAGAGATGCAAGAGAGGAGAGTTCAATCCCTGAGTTGGGAAGATCCTCTGGAGAGGGAAATGGCAGCCCACTCCAGTATTCTTGCCTGGAAAATTCCATGGACAGAAGACCCTGGTGGGTTGCAAAGACGTGACTGGGCACCAGCTCGCAAGCACTGGACCAAAAGAAATTCACACTAACAGGTGAGTCTCAGTCACTCTCCTTGGATGTTGAGTTAACCTGTATTAACCACTGTTAAAGAACAGAAGAGCCTAAGGGTACAGTGACTCCTCCTTTCAGATTGAAAACATTGAAAATAGGAGATCCAATGGAATATGCCAGAAATGTATAGCTAGCAATACAAGAATCTTCTCTTGAAACCAAAGAAGTCTACAATTTGGCTCAACAAATACATTTATATACATTTTTTAAATTTTAGTAAAAAATAATATCAATAGGTATCAACTGGGTGACGTGGTAGCCAAAAAAAAGTAACGTGATCTTAGGCTAGATACATAGATGTATAGCAGCTAAAAACAAGGACGTTATAGTTTTGCTGCTCTTTTCCTTGATCAGAGCATATTAGAATCTTATATTCTGGTAAGAGGGCTACTCTCTTCAAAGGGCCATAGATACACTGGATCACAACCTGAGAAGAGTGACCAGGATGAAGAAGGAATGTTAAATAAGGTCATATAAGGAGTAGCTGAAGATTCTGAAAGAAACTCAGAATAGGGGGCAGAGATACCTTTAAATATCCAAGGACAAAGATACCTATTTTGTGAGCACAGAGGTGGAACAAGGGCCAATATCAAGCATTAACAACTCATATATTGAGAATTTGTTACTTATCAGGCACAAGCCCAGGCAAAAAACATGGGTTAATTTATGAGGAATAGACTCCAAGAAATGAGTAGTAACTGGCCCAAGTTGATCAGTCTGGATACAAACTGAAGCCAGCTGGTTTTAGAGGCCACTACTATGCAGTCTTGCCAGTGCAGCAAAATATATGTTAATTCAGTGAAAGAACTCTAAACTGCTGGGATATTTAAAGAATATATTATCTTACTCAAAAAGTAGTGAGTTCTCTGTCACTAGGGAGGCCATATAGCTACCTGGAGGCTAAGACAGGGGGCATCTGATCATCCACTCTGACTGCATGTGCCAGTATCCTCTGCAGTCAGGTATGGGCCAGTGGGTGAGTTCTGGCTGATGAAATGTCAGTGGATGTGGTACCCATCATACTGGGCTGCCCTTTCAATCACTGTGTGATCCTTACCCCCTTACACCATTGCTGGCTAAAACAGGGAAGACCTTGGTTTTCTAACAGAGAACAGAGCCACAAGATAGAAGGAGCCTGGGTCCCTGAAGGACACTGCCTCCTCCTGCTATCTGCCTTGGAATAAGTTGTGAGTGAGAAATAAATTTCACTGTGATGAAGCCAGTGAAATTTTAAGGTTATTTGTTAAAGCAGTAACCCTGTTCTGACTAATACAAAGAGAGTACTGTGGGGAGAATTTAAGAACTTGATGAGAGGTTGGCATTCTTCTCTTTTAAAGTCTACTTAAGTTTGATATTCTTTGATTTGTGAATAATAAAGCAAAGTGGATTTTGAGAATTTCCCCAATAAAGAAAATCACAATATGATGATCAATATCCTCCTAGACAAAATAAAAATCAAAATTCTGAAATAGATTTTTGACTTACAGTTGTTAGAATATCTATGTTCTCCAGTCATGTATGACTCTGCAACCCCTTGGACTATAGCCCATCAGGCTCCTCTCTCTGTGAGATTTTCCAGGCAAGAATACTGGAATGGGTTGCCATTTTCCTCTCTAAATTAGGTCCAGGACCAGCAAATTAAAAAGTATAAACACATGAACAAGAATAAATGACAGGGACTTGCCTGGTGGTCCAGTGGCTAAGACTCTGCTCCCAATGCGAGGGGTCCAGGTTGAATCCCTGGTCAGGGAACTAGATCCCATATGCTGCCACTAAGAGTTTGAATGCTGCAACTAAAAATATCCTGCATGCTGCAACTAACTGTCCCACATGCCATAACTAAAGATCTGGAGTGCCAAAACTAACATTCAGTCCAGCTAAATAATTTTTAATTTTTTTAAATAAATGATGGGTTTGATCTTCCTTTATCACTCTAAGCAGAAAGTTTGGAAATTTGTTTCTTCCCTGAATTGTAACCAACCACACATCAACAGAACCGGAAAAGGTCAGTTTTCATTCCAATCCCAAAGAAAGGCAATGCCAAAGAACGCTCAAACTACTGCACAATTGCACTCATCTCACATGCTAGTAAAGTAATGTTCAAAATTCTCCAGGCCAGGCTTCAGCAATATGTGAACCATGAACTTTCTAATGTTCAAGCTGGTTTTAGAAAAGGCAGAGGAACCAGAGACCAAATTGTCAACATCCGCTGGATCATCGAAAAAGCAAGAGAGTTCCAGAAAAATATCTATTTCTGCTTTATTGACTATGCCAAAGCCTTTGATTGTGTGGATCACAATAAACTGTGGAAAATTCTGAAAGAGATGGGAATACCAGACCACCTGACCTGCCTCTTGAGAAATCTGTATGCAGGTCAGGAAGCAACAGTTAGAACTGGACATGGAACAATAGACTGGTTCCAAATAGGAAAAGGAGTACGTCAAAGCTGTATATTGTCACCCTGCTTATTTAACTTATATGCAGAGTACATCATGAGAAACGCTGGTTTGGAAGAAGCACAAACTGGAATCAAGATTGCCAGGAGAAATATCAATCACCTCAGATATGCAGATGACACCACCCTTATGGCAGAAAGTGAAGAAGAACTAAAAAGCCTCTTGATGAAAGTGAAAGAGGAGAGTGAAAAAGTTGGCTTAAAGCTCAACATTCAGAAAAC
>SJYG01001158.1:348821-378143 GCA_006410535.1 Litocranius walleri
AAGAGATGGGAATACCAGACCACCTGACCTGCCTCTTGAGAAATCTGTATGCAGGTCAGGAAGCAACAGTTAGAACTGGACATGGAACAATAGACTGGTTCCAAATAGGAAAAGGAGTACGTCAAAGCTGTATATTGTCACCCTGCTTATTTAACTTATATGCAGGGTACATCATGAGAAACGCTGGACTGGAAGAAACACAAGCTTGAATCAAGACTGCTGGGAGAAATATCAATAACCTCAGATATGCAGATGACACCACCCTTATGGCAGAAAGTGAAGAGGAACTAAAAAGCCTCTTGATGAAAGTGAAAGAGGAGAGTGAAAAAGTTGGCTTAAAGCTCAACATTCAGAAAACGAAGATCATGGCATCCGGTCCCATCACTTCATGGGTAATAGGTGGGGAAACTGTGGAAACAGTGTCAGACTTTATTTTGGAGGGCTCCAAAATCACTGTAGATGGTGACTGCAGCCATGAAATTAAAAGACGTTTACTCCTTGGAAGAAAAGTTATGACCAACCTAGATAGCATATTCAAAAGCAGAGACATTACTTTGCCAACAAAGGTCCATCTAGTCAAGGCTGTTTTTCCTGTGGTCATGTATGGATGTGAGAGTTGGACTGTGAAGAAGGCTGAGCGCTGAAGAATTGATGCTTTTGAACTGTGGTGTTGGAGAAGACTCTTGAGAGTCCCTTGGACTGCAAGGAGATCCAACCAGTCCATTCTGAAGGAGATCAGCCCTGGATTTCTTTGGAAGGAATGATGTTAAAGCTGAGACTTCAGTACTTTGGCCACCTCATGAGAAGAGTTGACCCATTGGAAAAGACTCTGATGCTGGGAGGGATTGGGGGCAGGAGGAGAAGGGCACGACAGAGGATGAGATGGCTGGATGGCATCACTGACTCGATGGACGTGAGTCTGAGTGAACTCCGGGAGTTGGTGATGGACAGGGAGGCCTGGCGTGCTGCGATTCATGGGGTCACAAAGAGTGGGACACGACTGAGTGACTCAACTGAACTGAACACATCAACACTATCCTGCCAGGCAATCTGTTAGAGGCTAGAAACGAAGTTACATAAAACCCCAAGCTTTATATTTGAAGAGTTTATAATAAAGGATAGTGGTTTTCAAAGCACTGAGGGCATAACATTTCTCCAGAAACTTGTTAAAAAATGAGGATTCCTGAACTCAAACAGGGGCTCTGTATCAACCTAGAGGGGTGGGATGGGGAGGGAGATGGGAGGGAGGTTCAAAAGGGAGGGGATATGTGTACACCTATGGCTGATTCATGCTGAGGTTTGACAGAAAACAACAAAATTCTGTAAAGCCGTTATCCTTCAATAAAAAAAATAAAGTTAAAAAAAAAAAGAGGATCCCTAGAATTTCCTCCAGAGATATTAATTCAGAAGGTGTGGGGAGATGACTACCAATCAACATCCAGCATAACATCTGTCATATAGTATACACTCAGTAAATAGCTTTGATAAATCAATGGCTGAATTTAGTGACTATGTCCTCTGAATCTAACGCAGAAAGTATATGAATCACTTTGTCATAAAAGGTTGCCCATCAGGGGATAAAATTTAATCAGGGATCAATTAAATAAGATAACTGGGCTCTATAGTTCAAAATGTTCTGGAAAAAAAAAAATAATGCCACTTCTTTATAAAGTTGATATTTGTTTCCTTTTAAGAGAAGCTGAATTTAGTATAAAAGTAAGTAAGAAAAAGTCTGGAACCAGAAGGGAAACAGAGACATATCCAGGAATTTTAAGCAGAATGAGGTCATAGGAAGCTGTTCTTTTCCTGTAGCTTCCTTTTTTTTTTGAACAGGAAAATTCCACACAAGAGCAGACCAGTTGATCTCGCAACTGTGCTCCCATGTCTGGCACTTATCTGGGTCAAGTCAAGGAGAGCTGCCCCCAGGCCCTGGAAATAGACAGCCCACCCAGTGGCTGGGACACACAGCATGTACAGCCCTTCTTATCACCAGACGTTCTCACCCAGCATCCGTCTGGAAGCAGATTCTCTGCCGAGTAGGCAGCACACCGGACTGACAGAATCACACAGGGCCACCTGAGCAAACGGCTCTTCCCTTCATATATCCATCCCCCCGTCCCAGACCCTGGAGACACCCCTCCTGGTGTTCATGTAAAGGTACCAAAAGTGTTTTCCTTTCAGAAGGATTTAAGAGAGCAGCCTGTGGATGCAGACGGCCTGGGCTCGACTCTCACTGCTGATTTCCTAGGTATGTGCCTTAACCTTCATAACCTCTCTGTGCTGAATTTACTCATCAGTGAAGATATCAGGCATACCTACCTCATGGGGATCCTTAGCAGATTAAGTGAGGAAAGAGACATAAAGCACGATGCCTGCCTCAATAGTGAAAGTGGAAGTGTCAGTCATGCAGTCGTGTCCCACTCTTTGCAACCCCAGGGACTGTAGCCCGCCAGGCTCCTCTGTTAATGGGGCTCTCCAGGCAAGAATACTGGAGTGGGCTGCTGTTTCCTTCTCCAGGGGATCTTTCCAACCCAGAGACTGAACTCTCCTCTCTTGGGTGTCCTGCATAAGCAAGCAGATTCTTTACTGTCTGAGCCACCAGGGAAGCCAGTGCGTGCAGTAAATGCTAAAGAAGCCGTGAGCTGTGGCGAGGGCTCAGCCCACAGGATGGTCTAGGACAATCCTGACTTCAGAGCTGCATGTGCCAGGCTATCGCTGGTTTGGGGGATTCTGTGCCACTGCTGCACACTGTGGGTAGCTGCCCACTGCGCTTTCCATCAGGCTTCCTGCACTTGAGCACACTGGGCTATCAGTGGCCCCCCAGCCTGCCGTATTGTGGGTCTGTGTTGTAGACCTCCATGTAAATCGTGGCCATTTTTCACAGAGTAAACAGCGAATGTTAGTTTCCTTGATGACAGACACATAGAGAAGCACAGTTTTTCAGATTCAATTCATAGATCAGTTTTCAATCCTTTAAGTCATCTCTCTTGATCTTTGAGTTGCACACTGTAAATTTTGATTATCTCTGTTTTATAGCATCCTTTGTCAGTCCAATCCCATGTAATATGGAGAAATTGAAGTACGGATGACATCATTCAAAAAGCACCTGCAATTTTTTTTTTTCTCACCAAGTACTTACAGATTTTTCTAATGTAACCTTCAAAAACCCGCTGAAATACTTTTACATGTTTTGTAGATGAGAAAATTAATATTCAGATGCATTAAATATTGGGCTCAAGTTCTCACAGCCAGAAAGCAGATAAATGGGGCTTGAACTGAAGTTCTCCTACACCCCACCTTGTGCTCATCTCATAACACTGGGAAATGAATCATGAACAAATATGATCTCATATATTTCCAGTGCCTATTGAATATGTTTTCTAAAAGTCTTACACTCACTAAGTTCACTGGAAGCCTGCTAACTTCTTGTTCTTTGGCTGTTATCACTGTCTCTACACTCCTTTGGTGATGTTTTATTGTTATTAAAAAGAATTATTTGACTATAAAGAGGAAAATCATATAGACACATTCCACAATATGGCTAATCTCATTATGCAACATCTAATAACTACATAAAAAGTCTTCATATCAAATGTAAGCAATGATCAAATTTAGTAGGAAAGGTGTTTTTATAAAGCTCTTTCTTCATTTCACATGGCTACTTCATTGAGCTGAAACTTACCTTGCCAATCTGTAGCTTCTGTAAGTAGTATCTGGGATCTATGTACTGACCGCTATCTATTGTCATACAACTTTTAAATATTAATTGAAATATAACTGTCTTCACTTTCCTTGTGTGAACTGAGAACAAATTTTCCATCTAAATTAAATTTATTCGTTATTTTTTTATTCCTTAAAGAGGAAAAAATATTCTTTAATAAATAAATAAATAGTAATATTCTTTAACACTTTTCTTTCCACAAATGAATAACTTGATTGTGATTATTAACTCCTTTTTCCTCCCTCAGCCTGTCAAAGGAGTTACAAGTTAAAATTAGCATGGCAGGATAAGAACAAGGAAAGCAATACATTTGACTTTGAAAGTGGGAAAAAATTTCATGTGATTCAAAATACTGTATATTTCCTGAACATTGGTTAGGTACTCTTGTTGAAAATGTAAAATTAATGTATGTTCTCTTTCTGGGCCTCAGACATTTAGGATCTAGTTGAGGGAACTGGATTTATACATAAAATACAACTGGACAACACTGTGTGTTAGAATAACTATGAGCCAAAGTCTTTGACGCAGACTTTTTAGTAATATGACGAATCAGGAAAAGGAGACATTACTACAGGCTAGAGTAGGCTGGCAAGATGAGATGAGGGGCTGCCATGTGACTGGAGAAAGAGTGAGATTCAGAAAGAAGAACCAAACAAAAAAATGTGACCAGGGCGGGGGCGGGGGAGGGGGGGAGAAAGAACAGGGAGAAAAAGAAATAAGGAAAAACAGGTTGGCAGGAGGAATGAGGAAGGAGAGAGGCAGGCTGGCAAGCAGTGGATTCTGCACTACAGAAGGCAATAAAATGAGAGGTGGCAATTCCTAAAAGACAAAATGCACTTTTACCCTTGTTGGTATATCCAGAAATTCAAGTTTGGAAGTTCAAGTTTATATGACAGTAAATATGTGTTTGTGGGGGATGGAGGGGGAGGCCAGTAAATATTTACTTCAGTTTTTTAAAAAAGAAAGCTGTTCCACACTATGAAATATTTCTCAAAACCGTGGTTTCAAAACACTTGTTCCACTTCTCCAAGCCACATAAAGGAACGTGCTCTTCTGCCAGAACTCTCTGGCCTCACATTAGCCGGTCTCTCCACTGAGTCTGCTCTTGAGCTCTCTTTAGCTCCATGCGTTTCTCGTCTTTAAATAAACCTCCTGGATGATATTCTTACAAAGATATTCAAGCAATTCAGTGTCAACTTCTTCATAAGCTTTACCAGGAATGGCATTTGTAGGAGATCGAGAATCAAAAATGACCTCTCCCTCTCTCATACTTCCTACGTCCAAATTTTGTACAAATTCTGTTAAGAAAAGTTTCCTCTCGTGTTCAGAACTCTTGTACATCATAGACTAATTTGAGAAACGAGTGTATCTGCCCTGGCTGAAAATGAGAGCAAGGTACTGCCTAATTCTGGGAAGTCACTAGAGAGTAACGATACGAGCCGACTCAGTGGAAAATACCTGGATGGTGGGAAAGACTGAAGGCCAGGAGAAGAGGATGACAGGACGAGACGGTTGGATGGCACCACTGACTCAGTAGACGTGAGTTTGAGCAAGCTCCAGGAGATGGTGAAGGACAGGGAAGCCCGATATGCTGCAATTCATGGGGTCACAAGAGTCGGATATGAATGGGTGACTGAAAAACAGCAACAACAATGGTTATAACACACCTTTAATTGCTAGGACTTCCCTGGTGACTCAGTAAAGAATCTACCTGAAATGCAGAAGACCTGGGTTCAGTCCTTGAATCAGGAAGATGCTCTGGAGAAGGGAATGGCTAGCCACTCCAGTATTCTTGCCTGGAGAATTCCATGGACAGAGGAGCCTGGTGGGCTACAGTCCATGAGGTCTCAAAGGGATGGGCATGACTGAGCTATCAAAACATGCACACACACACACACACACACACACACACACACACTTCATTTTGAGGGCATCCAGATTATCTGGGAACTTGTTAATGAGGATTCCTAAGCTTATTTTCAGAGACACTAATTCAGAAGGTGTGCACCACACAGCATGTACCTTTGTAGGTACCATCTAGACTTCAAGATGTAAACATGAAGGAATTATAGCTGTACCTACCTCATATGATGATTGTTAGGTGATTTAAATGAGATTTTATATGTAAGTAAAAACCAGCAAACCCAGTAAACTTTACATGTTTCACACAGAAATCAACAGGTTTGTAGTTATTAGGATTCTTACTATTCAAATATTTGAATAAAAAAGTACTGCTCAGCTAAGAAACACCAACAATAGTAAATTATTTTGACAGATCAAAACCTTACAGCTAGTCTCCCCACTTCACACATATTCCCCTCACCAAGAGTTTATGCAATGTCTAATGTTGCAATTTTCTACTTTGGGATGATCTCTATTCAATAGTAATTGTATTTCTAAATATGGGATACATTTTTAACTGACTGAGTTTTGTACCACTTTTTGTCAACTTTTAACTATAATTCAGTTTAAAACAAAACAATGCATTTTCTTTCCACTGTTAATCGAATTAATGAAAGTTGACTTTATGAGCAAAATCCTAATTTATGAGTGTTTTCATTGTCTTTCCTGTTAAGGACATTAGTACTTGACTATCTTGTAGCAAACAATTTGCATGAGACTGAACTTTATTATAAATATTTTCAGGTAGTGGAATGTATTAGATTTAACCCAGATGATTTTTTACTGAATTATTTAATCTGGCTTACATTTTCAAAAACAGTCTCCAGTTATGAAATGTATAAATGATTTTTTGATATTGCTATAGATTCATGTATACATATAAGATTATAACCAGGATTTAATGTCTTCTGTAAACTATAACTTAAACAAAGACTTGTCAGGACAAAGGCAAGCACATATTTCATAAATGCGGTGTTTCTTGAAGCAGTCTATGCTTCTTGGGAGAAAATCACTAACTGCTTATCTCCTGGGACCAAGGACCTGACGTCCCTGAAGTCGCAGCATACTTCACACTCATCTCCACGTGGAAATAGGTGGCCACTGTTGGATTCTAGTGAGAATGACACCTCTGAAATATCTCCGCTTCACAAGCCCTGTTAGAGCCCTCTGAGAATCTGCCCACATAGCGACAAACAATATCTTTAAGAGGTGATATTCCTAGAATGAATCAGTTTCTAAAATTAAAAAGGAAAACAATTACGGGGAGTGAGGAGGGGTGAGGTAACATTCTACCAGAAGGAAAGGCTAGTACTATCCAAAAACAAAAGACAGTATAACCTACAAGGACGGTCCCAAACCTCAGGGAAAAAATAAAAGATTTGAGTTTGAATCATATTATTTCACATAGCTCATATAATGATGACTTTCACGAAGATTTCCTGGCAAAATCATTAGTGAGAAAGATGGTGGTATTCTCAGTATATGGGGTATGAGGTAAGGGCACGTGGGGACTGAGGGGTCCTGGGGATGTGGGTCTCTCAGTGTTGAAACGAGGGAAGTCCTAGGCAAACCTGGATGAGCTGGTGTCTGCGTGTGCGTCTCCCCATCTAGATGGCCAGTCAAAGCTTCCCCAGGCACTCCAGCAAGTTACTGCACTGTTCACACAACTTCCCTGCTCAGGTTGGCCCAAAGCTAAATTGCAACAAGAGTGGATGCTTCAGTGGTGTTGCTTCAGTTCCCTTTTTTGGCATCTGTTCCTCCTTCTCACTACTCTTGTTTGTTGAAGGTCTTGACATTTTTTTTTTTCCTTCCCAAGAGCAATTCAAGGTGACCTTTCTTTAAGCTCTTTCCCAAGAGACTTCTATGAGGTCAAAGTGTTACTGCTATTTCATTTGTTAAACTATGTAAAGCATGTGTATGGCTCCAAAATAAAATTATATACTAAATATTTTTTAAAAAAGTCAAATCATCCTTGGTCCTAGTTGCTCATGGCCTTGCTTCCTGCCATGTGAAGCAGATCACTTGTTCTGTTTAATGTATGGTGAGCTGAGAAGCACCTCTTCTAGGTAATAAAATACTATGTAGAAGAATGTACCTTTAAGATAATCCTCGAGAAGAAGGCATTTCAGTAGTCATGACAGAGGTGTGGCAAGGAGAGAATATTCTGTAATGCAGAACCTTCCCCACCCTCAGAACAACTGTCTGCCTATTCACCTGAATGCCTTACACAGCATGGCGCCACCAGTGGTACCCCGTGATGGATATACAGATAATGCCTAGCTTTGTAATGGTTAGATTCATTAAAAAGGCACTGCATCAGACCTTTCGGAGAGTTTCAAGCTTCCTTCCATTCCAAATGTGAGTCCATTATAAATGGATCTCGAAAGCAATTGTAACAAGGAAGTCCATGTCCATGAATATTTCAATGTCTCCCATGAAATGTGTTCCCATT
Source organism: Litocranius walleri (assembly GCA_006410535.1). Lineage (NCBI taxonomy): Eukaryota > Metazoa > Chordata > Mammalia > Artiodactyla > Bovidae > Litocranius > Litocranius walleri. Next base: position 356,897 of record SJYG01001158.1, read on the forward strand.
ATTACCCACACTACTGTGTGTACAGGATTCTGCACAAACTAGACACTCAATAATTATTGATTGGCCAATAAAGGGTCATTATCTAATGCACCATGATCATTTATGCCAGAGACCCACAGGAATCAGCCTGATCTCACACTTTTTCTTTTAAATTTTGAGACAGGAACAGATAGTGTCTCATCTTGAGTTCCTTGTGGAGGCAGAGAATGTGTAAAGAAATAAAAGGGAGCATAACTGTGGAGTCACAGAAAAGAATGAGAATAAAGAAAGAAGACATAAGATCAGAAGAAAGAAATCAAACTATTAAAAACTGAGAATTCTTTTTAATATTCAAATGCCCATCCTTTTAAAGAAAAGGATTCTAAACAGCAAAGCTTCTCTCTTCTTGGCAGCAAAAAATTCATTGCCAAGGCTGAAAGGAGATGAACTGTAGAATCAAATATAAAGTACCTGAAATTTAAAACAAGCCAATTTGTGTTTCATTTAAGAGAAGCAAGCAGATGGGTCAGATAATAATTTCAAAATCTAGTTTACAAAGAGAAAAACAAATCTGGAACCCCATGTCAAATGAGTTAGAAATAAACAAAGCAATAAGAAGAAATAAACATGTACAGAAGCTACAACCACCTCCTTCAGCTTATCCAATGCTGGAACTTTTCTTTCTCCTCAACTTCATTCCACATCCAGGGCAGAGGCAGGGTGGACACCATGGGTTTGTCACTTCCCCAGATGGCATCAAATTCATAAATTACAAACTCCAGGAGAAGGGAGGAATCTTAGTAAAGGCTAAAGTTCTCCTTGGGTCTCCAACATGGACTTCAAAAGAAAACCAAAATGTCTGCACTGGTACAGCCACTATAGAGAACATTATGGAGATTCCTTAACAAACTAGGGATAAAATTATCATATGATCTAGCAATCCCACTATTGGGCATATACCCTGGAAAAAATTACAATTCAGAAAGACACATGCACCCCAATGTTCATTATAGCACCACTTACAATAGCCAGGACTAGAAGCAACCTATATATCCACTGACAGATAAATGGATAAATAACTTGTGTTACATAATAGAATATTACTCAGCCATATAAAGGAACAAATTTGAATCAGTTATAGTGAGGTGGATGAGCCTAAAGCCTGTTATACAGAGTGAAGTAAGTCAGAAAATCAAATATCACATATTAGTGCATATATATGGGATCTAGAAAATAGTACTGATGAACCTATTTACAGAGAAGAAATGGAGACACAGCCATAGAGAATGGTCTGGTAGGCATAAAATGGGAAGAAGAGGGTAAGGCACAGAGGGATGGGGCATATGTGTAATTATGACTGATTTACAATGCCATGTGGCAGAGACCACCACAGCATTGTAAAGCAATTGTCCTCCAGTAAAAAAAAAAAAAAGAAAGTATATCTTCAGATCTATGAGCTTGAACCATGCAAAACTGTATTTTTTCTAAGTTAAAAAAGAGTGCATATTTGCAATTTCAAAGGATTGAATCTAATATATTATGATTTAACTAAAGACAAATTAAGATCTTAAATATATGTGGCTAAATATAAAATTAGTTATATTCTTACTTATATAATTAAACCAAAGATCGTTTCCTTCGGTCACTAATTCTTCTGCCACAGGTCTGGACTCAAGTCCAGGAGTCAAAATGTGCAGGTCTGGGCCGTTTCTCACCTTGCTCCCGTTCTGCTGCCGGGGTCAGTCACCTGGTTCCAAGTTGTCACGTGAAACATCCGCTGTAGCTGCGCTTTCTCTTGTCAGGTGGTTTTTGCTCTCAGGCTTCAGTGGCTTTATCTGTACGCTGTGTGCACTGGTTCTAGTTTCCAAATCAGTGTTGCTGTTGTTACGATAGCTGCTTTCCCACACAATACAGCTTTCTCCTGCTCTCGCCTGCGCATTTCACTTTTCCTCCTGTGGGGCCATCACCCTGGAAACACGGCCAGATAGCATCCTCTCTGTCTGCCCATTTCCTTTCCCTGCTGCCGTGTACACAGACACTTGCTCCTTGGAAGAAAAGCTATGACAAGCCTAGGCAACGTATTAAAAAGCAGAGACATCACTTTGCCAACAAAGGTCCAGATAGTCAAAGCTATGGTTTTTCCAGTAGTCATGTATGGATGTGAGAGTTGGACCCTAACGAAGGCTGAGTGCCAAAGAACTGATGCTTTTAACTGTGATGCTAGAGAAGATTCTTGAGAGTCCCTTGGAAACCAAGGAGATCAATCCAGTCAATCCTAAAGGAAATCAACCCTGTATGTTCATTGGAAGGACTGATACTAAAGCTGAAACTCCAATACTTTGGCCGCTTGATCCCAAGGACTGACTCATTGGAAAAGACCCTAAAGCTTGGAAAGATTGAAGGCAGGAGGAGAAGGGGGTGACAGAGGATGAGATGGCATCATCGACTCACTGGACCTGAGTTTGGGCAAACTCTGGGAGATAGTGAAGGACAAAGGAACCTGGTGTGCTGCAGTTTATGGGGTTGCAAAGAGCTGGACCCAACTTAGTGACTAAACAATAACAGTGTACACATAGGTAGTTCCTTGCTTTCCCCCTGAAATCGCATTGCTTGAAAGCCAAACTTTTTAGCAAGGACACTGAGAAGAGAATTCCATCAAAAGGAAACGTTACAACCTCTCTCATTTCCTAGTTCCCAGGAACAAGATCCAAGAACTCACTGAATCATCACTTTTTTTTTTCCTTTTAGGTTTTAAATGTTTCAACAAACTTGATACAACTTTTCAAGGTTACTTTCCCTTTATAGTTACTACAAAATACTGGCTCCATTCCCCATGTTGTACAATACATCCCTGAGCCTGTCTCGCACCCAAGAGTTTCGGCCTCCCATGGCCACATCCCTAGGCTTCCCTCCCCCAGTGGTAACCACTAGTTTATTCTTGACAACCGTGAGTGTGTTTCCTTTATGTCATATTAACTAGTTTGTTATATTTTTTAGATTCCATGTATAAGTGATATTCATATAGTATTGGGTTGGCCAAAAAATTTGTTCAGGTTTTTCTATAACATCTTAAGGAAAAATCCAAACAAAATTTTTGGCCAATTTCTATTTCTATTTCTCTGTCTGACTTATTTCATTTAGCTTAATACTCTCCAAGTCGATCCATGTTGCTACTGCCTCATCACTTTGAACTGAAGTTCAAGTTCAGGCTGAGCTGGGGTGAACAAAATTGAGTTCTGAGTGTTGATTAAAACCTTTGGGTCACTATAAAATCAAGTACACAGACTATCTACAAGCCTTCACTGCCAATTACATAAAGAAATAAGAAGTCACTAATCAGTTAGTATGTGTGTTGACTATAGTTCAAAATTCAGGGTTTTGATTTGATTAAATGTATGTGAAGAAGGGGAGGCATGTGAATGGGGATAACTGTCCTGCTGATGGGGATGTGGTTATCATTTGAGAGAATCCCAGGTCATTACCCTATGCATGTGAAGGGTTCAACAACTGTACTTTATAACAAAGCACTTGGAAGATCTCATAGAAGTTGTGAAAAAATTTTCCAGTACCCATTGCTTTACTACAGATGACATTTAATGGACAAAATTGGAATAAGCAGGATTAAATATGCCAAAAGCAAAAGAGAAAAGGAAAGATATACCCATTTGAATGCAGAGTTCCAAAGAATAGCAAGGAGAGATAAGAAAGCCTTCCTCAGTGATCAATGCAAAGAAATAGAGGAAATCAATAGAATGGGAAAGACTAGATATCTCTTCAAGAAAATTAGAGATACCAAGGGAAGATTTCATGCAAAGATGGGCTCAATAAAGGACAGAAATGGTATGGACCTAACAGAAGCAGAAGATATTAAGAAGAGGTGGCAAGAATACACAGAAGAACTGTACAAAAAATATACTCATGACCCAGATAATAACAATGGTGTGATCACTCACCTAGAGCCAGACATCCTAGAATGTGAAGTCAAGTGGGCCTTAGGAAGCATCACTATGAACAAAGCTAGTGGAGGTGATGGAATTCCAGTTGAGCTATTTCAAATTCTGAAAGATGATGCTGTGAAAGTGCTGCACCCAATATGCCAGCAAATTTGGAAAACTCAGCAGTGGCCACAGGACTGGAAAAGGTCAGTTTTTATTCCAGTCCCAAAGAAAGGCAATGCCAAAGAATGCTCAAACTACCACACAATTGCACTCATCTTACACGTTAGTAAAGTAATGCTCAAAATTCTCCAAACCAGGCTTCAGCAATACGTAAACCGTGAACTTCCAGATGTTCAAGCTGGTTTTAGAAAAGGCAGAGGAACCAGAGATCAAATTGCCAACATCTGCTGGATCATGGAAAAAGCAAGAGAGTTCCAGAAAAACATCTATTTCTGCTTTATTGACTATGCCAAAGCCATTGACTGTAATGGATCACAATAAACTGTGGAAAATTCTGAAAGAGATGGGGATATCAGACTATCTGACCTGCCTCCTGAGACATCTGTATGCAGATCAAGAAGCAACAGTTAGAACTGGACATGAAACAACAGACTGGTTACAAATAGGAAAAGGAGTACATGAAGGATGTATATTGTCACCCTGTTTATTTAACTTATCTGCAGAGTACACNTGCAAAGAAATAGAGGAAAACAATAGAATGGGAAAGACTAGAGATCTCTTCAAGAAAATTAGAGATACCAAGGGAACATTTCATGCAAAGATGGGCTCAATAAAGGACAGAAATGGTATGGACCTAACAGAAGCAGAAGATATTAAGAAGAGGTGGCAAGAATACACAGAAGAACTGTACAAAAAATATACTCATGACCCAGATAATAACAATGGTGTGATCACTCACCTAGAGCCAGACATCCTAGAATGTGAAGTCAAGTGGGCCTTAGGAAGCATCACTATGAACAAAGCTAGTGGAGGTGATGGAATTCCAGTTGAGCTATTTCAAATTCTGAAAGATGATGCTGTGAAAGTGCTGCACCCAATATGCCAGCAAATTTGGAAAACTCAGCAGTGGCCACAGGACTGGAAAAGGTCAGTTTTTATTCCAGTCCCAAAGAAAGGCAATGCCAAAGAATGCTCAAACTACCACACAATTGCACTCATCTTACACGTTAGTAAAGTAATGCTCAAAATTCTCCAAACCAGGCTTCAGCAATACGTAAACCGTGAACTTCCAGATGTTCAAGCTGGTTTTAGAAAAGGCAGAGGAACCAGAGATCAAATTGCCAACATCTGCTGGATCATGGAAAAAGCAAGAGAGTTCCAGAAAAACATCTATTTCTGCTTTATTGACTATGCCAAAGCCATTGACTGTAATGGATCACAATAAACTGTGGAAAATTCTGAAAGAGATGGGGATATCAGACTATCTGACCTGCCTCCTGAGACATCTGTATGCAGATCAAGAAGCAACAGTTAGAACTGGACATGAAACAACAGACTGGTTACAAATAGGAAAAGGAGTACATGAAGGATGTATATTGTCACCCTGTTTATTTAACTTATCTGCAGAGTACACCATGAGAAATGCTGGGCTGGAAGAAGCACAAGCTGGAATCAAGATTGCCGGGAGAAATATCAATAACCTCAGATATGCAGATGACACCACCTTTATGGCAGAAAGTGAAGAGGAACTAAAGAGCCACTTGGTGAAAGTGAAATAGGAGAGTGAAAAAGTCGGCTTAAAGCTCAACATTCAGAAAACGAAGATCATGGCATCCAGTCCCATCACTTCATGGCAAATAGATGGGGAAACAGTGGCAGACTTCATTATTTTGGGCTCCAAAATCACTGTAGATGGTGCCTGCAGCTATGAAATTAAAAGACAGTTACTCTTTGGAAAGAAAGTTATGACCAACCTAGATAGCATATTAAAAAGCAGAGACATAAGTTTTCCAACAAAGGTCTGTCTAGTCAAAGCTATGGTTTTTCCAGTAGTCATGTATGGATGTGAGAGTTGGACTATAAAGAAAGCTGAGCTCCAAAGAATTGATGCTTTTGAACTGTGGTGTTGGAGAAGACTCTTGAGAGTTCCTTGGACTGCAAGGAGAGCCAACCTGTCCATCCTAAATGAAATCAATCCTGAATATTCATTGGAAGGACTGATGCTGACGCTGCAATTCAAATACTTTGGCCACTTGATGCGAAGGGCTGACTCATTGGAAAAGACCCTGATGTGGGGAAAGATTGAAGGCAGGAGGAGAAGGGGATGACAGAAGATGAGATGGCATCACTGACTCAATGGACAGAGTCTGAGTAAACTCTGGGAGTTGATTATGGACAAGGAGACCTGGCGTGCTGCGATTCATGGGGTCGCAAAGAGTCAGACATGACTGAGCACTAAACTGAACTAAAATACTTTTGAACATTGATCTTCATATCTTCTAGGCAGTCAAGTACCAAGTTCAAGGCCACAGGAATTTCTGATCCAGGCAGTATCAGATTACACTGTCTGTAGAGTATTTGAAAGCAAAAATAATCCAGTCCATCATTATTGCCGGGCATCACAGTTCCATACAATGTCAATGCTGAAATACTCATTGTTGAAATAAATCTTTTCTTGGTCTATAGTTTAAGTAATTGTTGTTGTTTCCATTGTGTTGTATATTAGATGGGTAAGCTTCAAATCAGCAGTTTCATTATTTATCATTTAATTGACTCTGACATAAAAATGATTGTGGAACTCATCCAGGCATACAGTCAGCCTTCAACTTACACAGACTCAGGAGCAAATTCATGGCCCTAGTCTGTGTAGTACTTTGGTACCATGTGTTCCTGATTTCAAAGCACGGATTCAAAAACCAGCAAAAATAATACAGTAACTGTAAAGACAGAGACACTGGAGTTGCATTAAATGTATTGTTTGGTGAGATGGCTTGAAATTTTATTTGTATTTACTGTTTCAAACAGGGAAGCATCATGAAGTGTAAGGTGTACTATTTTTTGTTTTTAAGTGTAAATTTTTAATACCTGAGATATTTTTTCAAGCTTCCATAGTATCATTAAAAGTATAATTTCCTTTCTTTATAGAATTGACAGTTGTTTTACAACTAAAGATTTGCTTTAAAACTAAAGATTGCTGGGAGAAATATCAAAACCTCAGACGTGCAGATGACACCACCCTTATGGCAGAAAGTGAAGAGGAACTGAAGAGCCTCTTGATGAAAGTGAAAGAGGAGAGTGAAAAAGCTGGTCTAAAACTCAACATTCAGAAAACTAAGATCATGGCATTTGGTCCAATCACTTCATGGCAAATAGATGGGGAAACAGTGGAAACAATGAGAGACTATTTTTTGGGGCTCCAAAGTCAGTGCAGATGGTGACTGCAGCCATGAAATTAAAAGACACTTGCTCCTTGGAAGAAAAGTTATTACCAACCTAAGCAGCATATTAAAAAGCAGAGATATTACTTTGTCAACAAAGGTCCGTCTAGTCAAGACTATGGTTTTTCCAGTGGTCATGTATGGATGTGAGAGTTGGACCATAAAGAAAGCTGAATGCCAAAGAATTGATGCTTTTGAACTGTGGTGTTTGAGAAGACTCTTGAGAGTTTCTTGGACTGCAAAGAGACCAAACCAGTCAATCCTAAAAGAAATCAGTCTGGAATATTTATTGGAAGGACTGGTGCTAAAGCTGAAGGTCCAACAAACTTTGGCCACCTGATGCCAAGGACTGACTCATTAGAAAAGACCTTGATGCTGGGAAAGATTGAAGGCAAGAGGAGAATGGGAAGACAGAGGATGAGATGGTTGGATGGCATCACCAACTCGATGGACATGGGTTTGAGCAAGCTCCAGGAGTTGGTTGATGGACAGGGAAAGCCTGACGTGCTGCAGTCCATGTATCAGACAAAGAGTTGGCCACGACTGAGTGACTCAACTGAACTTAAAAACTAAAGAATGAAATCAGAAAAATAATAATTTTAACTGATCATTTTAGGATTATTACTGAAAACAAATTCGGGGAATAGAGGAAGAGGGTGTAGAAAATGCTTCATTTGAGTGTCAAACACACAGGCACATCATTGCCTCCAGGGAACACTTAAGATGGAACTAGGAACTCACTCTCCTTGTCACCCTCCTAGCAGGCCACAGGACACCTAAGGAAAGATCACCACTTGGAGCCCAGAGAACCAGCTTCCATCAACACTTCAAGAGGAACCTCCTCTTTTTTTCTTATAAGCACCAACCTTCAGCAGCCACAGTGGAAACACTTTGAGGGAGACCTCTGATTTTAAAAAATATTACCTCTATCTTTGAAAATTACGAGCTCTCAGACATTTTTTCTTCCAGTTTTATAGAGATATAATGGACATGTAGCACTGTATAAGTTTGGGGTTTCCCTGGTGCCGACATGGGTTTGATCCTTGGGTCAGGAAGATCTCCTGGAGAAGGATATGGCAACTGATTCCCGTATTCTTACCTAGGAAACCCCATGGACAGAGGAACCTGGTGGGCTATTGCCCATGGGGTTGCAAAAGAGTTGGACACAAGCTAGTGACTAAACACTAAGAACTGTATACGTTTAAGGCGTACAGCATAGTGATTTCACTTACTTACATCATGAAATGATAGCACAATAAGGTTAGTCAACATTCATCATCTCATACAGATACAAAATTAAAGAAAGGGGGGAAATGCTTTCCTGTGATGAGCACTCTTAAGATTTACTCTCTAACAACTTCCATATATAACGCACAGCAGTGTTGATTATATTCACCATGCTGTACATTACATCCCTCGAACTTATAACTGGAAGTTTGTATATTTTGACCACCTTCATTCAATTCTCTCTCCCCCCACCTCCCACCTCTGCTACCCAGAAATCTAATCTACTTTCCAATGGTTTCATTTGCTTGTTTATATTTGAAGTATAATTGACCTACATCACTATGTTAGTGCCTGTTACATGACATAGTGATTTGGTATTTCTATGCATTTCCAAATGATCACCATGATAAGTCTAGTTACCATCCATCCCCATACTAAGATATTGCATAATTGTTGACTATATTGCCCACATTGTAAATTTCATACTCTTGATTCATTTATTTTGCAAGTGGATGTTCATACCTCTTAATCTCCCTTACCTATTTCTCTCCTTCCTCCCTCCCCTCTGGCAACCATCTGTGTGTTCTCTTTATCTATGACTCTGTTTCTGTCTAGTTATGTTTGTTCATTTGCTTTGCTTTTTTTAGATTCCCCATGTAAGTGAAATCACACAACATTTATCTTTCTCTGTCTATCGTGTTTAACTTAGCATAATACACTCTAGGTCCACTCATGTTGTTGCCAATAGCAAGATTTCATTCCTTTTTATTGAACCCCCAGGCTTTAAAATGATACAGAGGAAAATGAGGCTGACTGTTCTCATCTGCACGTCTGAATGACAAAGAGGCAGCCAGGCACTGTGAGCAGAGCAAAGGTTCTGGCTTCTGACTGCCTGCTCTGTAGGGCAGGTCCACCGCTGCCTGGCAGTGCAGAGGGCATGTATTCAACTTCTCTAGGATTGTTTCTCAAGTCTAAGTCATTCTTACCTCACAGCAATGCTGGGAAGATGCAATGAGACAAAGAGAATATAAAACAGGACCTGACTCATAGCAGCATCATGATGTGGCCAGCTGTATACACAGCAAAAAAGAGAAATCACCTAGAATGCTTTTTCTGGGAAAAAAAAAAAAAGATTGAAAGGAGAAGATAGGTGTGAAAAACCCAGTTGGAAAACAACCAGGAAAAATGACTCAGAAAGGAGGTCCCAAGGTCCTGATCTGCCTGGAACAGCCCTAAATGTGGCTGGCTAGCTCTTCATCTTTTTGACTCAATGGACATGAGTTTAAGCAAACTCTGGGAGACAGTGAAGGACAGGGAAGCCTGGCATGCTGCAGTTCATGGGGTCACAGATAGTCAGACATGACTTAGCAACTGAACAACAACAACCCTTCATCATGATGAAAAGTCCCACTTTGGATAACACTAGAACTACTTCAAGGGTCAAGTAATAATAGAACTTTCTTTCATTTCAAAGAGGAAAATAAGCTCAAAAAGCATGAAATACTTTATTGATAGTCACAGAGAGTAAATAACAGAAACTCCAGGCTTGTCCTGAAATCAAGCAAAGAAGAATCACCTAATAATTTCAATTGTCCTTGTCTGGCCCCAGCCAGGACGAGATCATGTCTACCTCTGTAGATTCTCTCTCCAGCTCCAGCTGAATCCTAGATTTCTGTAACCTCAGAGCCATCATGCAGGCCAGAGGGTACATAGCCCCTACCCTAGGATCAGGATTAGGTTGGCATTTTTGTTGCCTGGTTATGATCATCTCAAAACATGCAGTCATGTGAATCCTAAGCCACTGGTCACCTAGACCTTTTTGTTTCATTCTGCTTTGACAGATTGCTTGCCTACCAGTCTTTGGTCTTCCCTTAGTTAGTATCTGATTAGGAGTCCTTTAGCTGTAAGTAACATAAACCCAGATCAAATCGCAAAAATTTATGAGCTCAGAGAACCAAGAAGTCCATAAGTAAAACTGCCTTTAGAACTAGTTGGATCCAGGGACTTCCCTGGTGGACCAGTGGCTAAGACTCTATGTTTCCAATGCAGGCAGCTCTGGTTGAATCCCTGGTCAGGGAATTATATCCCACACAACGCAACTAAGAGTTTCATGCTGCAACTAAAAATCTTGCATGCTACAACTAAGACCTAGTGCAGCTAAAATAAATAAGAAAATGAATAAATGTTTAAAGAAAGAAAAAGAACTAGCTAGATCTAAGATCAGATGATGTGATAGAATGTGATCCGGCATCCCCAACCTCTTACATGCTTTTCATTCTACTGGATTCTTTTTCAGACAGGCTGTCCCCAGTGAGGTGGCAAAATAGCCTCTGGTAGCCCCAGATACATGCAATACCATGTTAGTATTCCCCAAGGACAACTTCTCTCTCCCCGTGGCCCAGCTGATGGCCCGGGAGTATGTTTCACAGCACAGACCTGGGTTAGGACATGCCTATCCTGAGGCAGGGGTCTCAAATGCTCGGAACTGACCAGTTCTGGCTATCTGGTCACCCTGGGAGGTCCCACTCAATCTGAGAGAAAGGAGAGAAGCAAGATTTCCTTGTACAGGCCACTCAGATGTGCGGAGCACCTGATTTCCATTATGATTCCATTGGGGTAATCCGTTTACTGGGGCTGTAACTCCTTAACCCTCAAACCTACCTTTCTTTCAGCCTCTGGATGCCTGGGTCCCAGCTCTGTATCCTTCCATTGTAAGTGCTGCCCTTTGACACACAGGAGAATCTTTGAAAAACAGGTACGGAGGACCTCAGAGCTGCTGCAACCACTTTTGTTGGGAAAGAAGCCTGCAGAAGCTCTGTGGAATCCATGACACAGTACACTGCTGCTTTCTGAGCTCTCTCAGTGTGGTTAGACTGGAGAGACCAAATGCAGGGTCAGAAATCCCAAGGAAACAAGAACAGCTGACTCAGCGAGGCCTCAAGAAAGGAGACCCGGGTGGAAGATGAAGCTTGGGACCCTTACTCATTTTTACAAATGACTAGCTTTTAAGGTGTGTGTTTACAAACACAGGCCAGAGAATATTTTATCATTAAATCTGAAGCCAAACTAAGTTTATCGAATAGGAAGATATTTGTCAAAGCACCCCATTCCTAAAAACCATGAAGAAAAACCTTGTCTCCTCACAAAATGGATGATTAGCAAATGGTTGGGGAAATGAAAATATCAAATGTTGCCTCAAAGCACACTGGAATTTTAACAATATTTGTAAGATGAAAAAGAATTCACAAATATTTGGTTAAATCATGTTTCTTTTTCCACATGTGGGAAATAAAACAACCAAACATTAATAAAACCTAAAGGGCCAGCCCTTTGCAAAGCAACTATTAACTTACACTCTGAATGGAGCTTTAAAAAGACTATTTGAGGGGAGAGGCTGGTAGTGGCAGAGAGTTAAAGACCCAGTGCATTTACATTCAAATCTTAAAAACATGCAGAAAGGCCTCTCCCATGCCTCACCTTGTTAAGTGAACCATTACCCCTTTGTATAGATTCTGTGACCTTCTCAGGAAGTGCAAGTGCTAGTCACTTGGTCTTGTCCGACTCTTTGTGACCCTACGGACTGTAGCCCGCCAGGCTCCTCTGTCTATGGAATTCTCTGGGCAAGAATACTGAAGTGGGTAAGCATTTCCTTCTCCAGGGGATCTTCCTGACCCAGGGATCAAACTAGAGTCTCCTGCACTGCAGGCAGATTCTTTACCATCTGAGCCACCAGGGAGGCCCTCCGAGAAGGCCCTCAAATGTCACTGTATCTGAGAAGGCTTCACTGTTTACCCTGTCTCTATTGCTTTGCCCAGTTTTGTTTTTCCCACTTCCTGGTGTTATATTACATGCTTATTCTTTTTAGTTTGTCAATTAGTGCTTCCCTCAGCGGAGCAGAATCTCTGAAAGCCAGTCTTCTGTTCTGTTTACCACTGTCTTCCTGGGGCCTCGGCCGAATCGGCCCAGAGCAGGTATCAACAGCCGTCTGCTGAAAGGAGCAAACGCAGAGCAGACACCCGGAAGCGGCGCTGATAACCAAACTCAACAATTAAAAACAGTGGCATTTGTAATCACTTTTTATTACTTAAAGTTTCTATTTCTAAAAATTGAGTCTGGTCAAAATTTCTAGCAGTTTCTTAACATACGAAACTCTGACTTTGTACAGCTGACTGTGACCCTGAACACAAGTGTATTTTGGTGAAGAAAACAGCTGTTGGTATCTGTTTTCCCCAGTGGTTACTCATTGTTGGCCCATTCTTTAGATATTTTAAAAGAAAGACAAAAAACAAAAAAATCCAGAACTTCCAGCCTTTAGGTACCGTGTAGAAACTTAATTTCATTCTGATTAAATGGCAAATTATATTTTGGGAGAAACCTTTTCAACAGTTCAGCAACTAAGTCAGTCATAATCTGTAGCTTTTCAATCTCATATAAGTAGTGACTAACTAGAATTTTAGTTTCTTTTTTTCCCACTCACTTTAGTATTCCTTAGCAGATACCATATAAGGGAATGTAGTAGAAAGATTGAGAAATCAGACTTTGGAGGTTGTAACCCTGGATCGACTGTTTGATAACTGTGTGAGTTTAGGGAAGTTATTTATCTGCTGAAATCCTGTTTACTCGCCTGAAAAATAAGGAAAATAACAAAAGTTGTAGCATCAAATTCATGGGGGCAAATGAAAGTATGTAAAACTAATAAATAAACAGTAACAAAAATCCCCTTTAAGAATCTTTTAAAATAGCACCTGGCATCAAGTGCTTGTTAAATACTTTTTGAATATTATTTCTTTTATATTCTGGGTTTTCTTCCCAAGAGTTTAACATTTCAACTTTTTTTTGTTGAAATAAGTCCAATTCTCCTGCTTAAAACAAGCCCCTGTACCTAAACCATAAAATTGTACCGATTAGGTTATATGAAAACCAAATTTACATGAGATATTGTAAAGTAAAATAAAACAGTGCCCACCACAAGAAGATGAAACTCATTTCAAAAACTCTGCAGGGGTGAGTGTGTGTGTATATGTGATACTCTTCAGGTGTTTGTGCAAATTGACTGCTATATTAATAAGATTAAGTTTTCTGAGGAAAATGAGATAATAACAAAGGACTCTTTGTGCTTAACTTTTGTCAGGGGCAAAAAACAAAGACGAAACAGCATGAAATGATGAGACCAAGTGATAAAAATTCATTCACAATGATTACTTTCAAGAGCAATTTCTCTCGAGTAATTCAGTGGCCTGTCACTATGGCTCCCCAGAGTCATAGCTAATGTAAATGAAGCTACTAAAAGTAGATTATCACGTAAGGATATACACAACCAATAATCCATCCAAAGCAACAGAAATCCATCCAAAGCATTTGGGAAAAATTCAAGAGAAGAAATGTCCTTTTTTTTTTTTTTTTAAGTTAATGGCCTATAACACCCTTCTTTCCTGACTAATAACCAGCAGGCACTTTAAAAATATTCATCCAGGAAAAAGAAAAACAAACTCATCTGGATGAAATAGGAACCCACCTGACTTGTCAGTATCTGTATTTGGTCCCATGATTCAGATTCTGAGCCAGATTCTTTGAGAGATTATGGGAAACGTCTCAGATTATTTTTGCCAACTACTCTTTACTTAGAAAAAGTAATGTTTCACGGATGGGTGTCAAGAAATCTAAAATTTATTAATTTCAAAAACCCTTCTTGCAGATGTGTATGACTCTTTCAAGGTTTTGTTGAATAAAAATTAAGGATCATGTACTGTGAAAAATTTTTAAAGGATACTGTCTTTCACAAACTCATAGAAATAATCTTTGGAAATGTCCACATTAAGTAGCTGTTAGTTTTGCTTTCTAGATACCTACACAATGATAATTATTTTGGCTTTAAAACAGTTATGGGAACTTCCTTGGTGGTCCAGTGGTTAAGATTCCATGCTCCTAATGCAGAGAGCCTGGTTTTAATCCCTTATCTGGAAACTAAAATCTTCCATGTGCTCCCATTGCAGGGGGCTGGGGTTCGATCCCTGGCCAGGAAACTAAGAGCCTGCATGCCACATGGTGAAGCCAGAAAAAGAAGAAAGAAAAAGAACAACAGCTATGACCAGCACTCTACATGGAGATATTCACTGAGTCCACTGGTTTACTAGATAAGTAGTGGTTATACATCTAGGGCTTAAATGGGGAGCAAGTTGTGTTCAGAACAGCATCCTGGAAGTATCTGCAAAAGAAGACAAACTTTAAAGCAGGATTTATGTGAACAAAAGAGCCTCTTGTTTGGAATGACAGAGCATAAAAGAGAATGAAAGAGGAATGTTACTTTCTATAGCCCAAATTTGCAGGTAGGAAGACTGGGTAGGAGAAAGGATGTCATCTTGGCTGAGCCTCATTGGCAGAGATCTCTGAGACCAGTAAACTAGTTAAAGAAAGTTGACTGCATTAATCTTATCAATGACAGGAAGAAGAGTTATGAGTGATAATCCAGAAATCATGGGGCTTTGGTGTTAGAAGGTATTTTGAGACATTTCCACTTAAAAGGAAAACACATCTGACATTTTTTTTTTCTTTCAAACAAAGGATTAAATCAACAGATGAGTTAACTCAGAAAAATTTCCAAAGTAT
This sequence comes from Litocranius walleri, assembly GCA_006410535.1. Lineage (NCBI taxonomy): Eukaryota > Metazoa > Chordata > Mammalia > Artiodactyla > Bovidae > Litocranius > Litocranius walleri. The sequence goes on from SJYG01001158.1 coordinate 372,045, forward strand.
TCTAGCCCTATTCAAACTTCTGTCTAGCTCCTTCTTACTTCCTATTTCATGAAGGAACAGCATAGTTTTTTGTTTTTTTTTTCCAGACCCAAGGCAACAAACCTATTTTGATAGACCTATTTTATGTTCCAGTGAAGGATTGGTTAATTGCTTGGGCTCTGGTGGAAGGCAGTCTTTAAGAAGACCCCACATGAATTTTTCCACATTCCCAACTTCCTCATCCCCTCCTTTTTCAATTCTTGGTGATGACAATCTCTCTCCTATCAATCAAATGGGGGCCTCTCCCATTATTAAAACCTGCTTTCAGAGAAAACTTTGAAAACATGTCCAATAAAGTCTAACTGGCTTCTTCTCCTACAGAATAGTCTTGTGCTAGAAGAAGGAAACAAAACTGGGAAATTTCAGGCATCAGTGAGCCAGAAACTTATCAATTATTAGCAAGAGTTATTACTTATTGACACCTACTACGTGCAGGCTTCAACAGCAAGTAAACCAAAAACTTCCAGATGTAAATCTAGATTTAGAAAAGGCAGAGGAACCAGTGATCAAATTGCCAAAATCTGTTGGATCATAGAAAAAACAAAGAAATTCCAGAAAAACATCTACTTCTGCTTCATTGACTATGCTAAAAGCCTTTGACTGTGTGGATCACAACAAACTAGAAAATTCTGAAAGAGATGGGAATATCAGACCACATTACCTGCATCCTAAGAAACCTATATGCAGGTCAAGAAGCAACAGTTAGAACTGTACATGGAATAACAAACTGGTTCAAAATTGGGAAAGGAGTATGCCAAGGCTGTATATTGTCACCCTGCTTATTTAACTTATATGCAGAGTAAATCATGCTAAATGCTGGGCTGAATGAAGGTCAAGCTGGAATCAAGATTGTCAGGAGAAATATCAATAACCTCAGATATGCAGATGACACCACCCTAATGGCAGAAAGTGAAGAGAAAGTAAAGAATCTCTTAACTGATGAAGGTGAAAGAGGATAGTGAAAAGGCTGGCTTAAAACTGAACATTCAGAAACTAAGACCATAGCATCCAGTCCCATCACTAAATGGCAAATAGAAGGGGAAAAAGTAGAAACAGTGGCATATTTTATGTTCTTGGGGTCCAAAATTACTTTGAACAATGACTGCAGCCATGAAATTAAGATGATTACTCCTTGGAAGAAAAGCAATGACAAACCCAGACAACGTATTAAAATGTATTAAAAAGCAGAGACATCACTTTGCGGACCAAGGTCCTTATAGTCAAAGCTATGGTTTTTCCAGTAGTCATGTACAGTTGTGACAGTTGGACCATAAAGAAGGCTGAGTGCTGAAGAACTGATGCTTTCAAATTGGGTGTTGGAAAAGACTCTTGAGAGTCACTTGGACTGCAAGGAGATCAAACCATTGATTCCAAAGGAAATCAACCTTGAAGACTCATTAGAAAGACTGATGCTGAAGTTAAAGCTCCAATACTTTGGCCACTTGATACAAAGAGCCAACTCACTGGAAAAGACCCTAATGCTGGGAAAGATTGGGTGCAAGAAAAGGGGGTGACAGAGAATGAGATGGTTGGGTGGTATCACCAACTCAGTGGGCATGAATTTGAGCAAACTCTTGGAGAGAGTGAAGGACAGGGAAGCCTGGTATGCTGCAGTCCACAGGGTTGCAAAGAGTCAGACATGACTTAGCAACTGAACAACAACAAAACGTGCAGGCAGTGCCCTTTCATGTGAGCAGGGAGGGTGGTGGGATAAGGGGGGCCCACCTCTTGTGGGCTGTCTGTCTCATCCTATATAATCACATAATGCAAGAGAGTCAGGCATTGTCTTTGGTTGTATCCAGTAGATGAGCATATACAGTAGAAGATCCCAAGGGCTAAACATTAAGATACAAATGGGCTAAACATTTTAGGGTAAGAGATAGCAACATCGGGGAAAAGAGAACCAAGTTATAAACATAAACTATCCAAATATTGGCAGTGTAGCCTAGTATATGAACCCAAACTACAAACCTAGACAGCTGGGCTCAAATCCCTGGGACATTCCTTAAACTCTTTGTGCCTCAATTTGCTCATCAGTAGAAGAGGGATGATGGCGATAGCATCTGCAATATTAAGAGCATCAGATGAGTTAACAGCCATAAAAAGGAATGAATTTGTGTCAGTTCCAATGAGGTGCATGACCCTAGAGCTTATTATACAGAGTGAAGTACATCAGAAAGAGAAAGATAAATCTCATATACTAATGCATATATATATGGAATCTAGAAAGATGGTACTGATGAATTATTTGCAAGGCAGCAATGGAGAAACAGACATAGAGAAGACTTATGGACATGTGGAGAGGGGAGGAGAGGGTGAGATGTATGGAGAGAGTAACATGGAAACTTACATTACCATGTGGAAAAGATAGTCAATGGGAGTTTGCTGTATGTCTCAGGGGCTCTGTATCAACCTAGAGGGGTGGGATGTGGGGGAGATGGGAAGGAGGTTCCAGGGGGTAGAGGACATATGTCCACCTATGGCTGATTCATATTGATGTTTGACAGAAAACAACTAAATTATGCAAAGGAATTATCCTTCAATTAAAAAATAAATTAATTAAAACAAATATTTTTTAAAAAGAGCACTAGATGAGTCAATATCTGTAAAGTTCTTAAAACTCAGTTTCATAAGAGTTTGTTAATAAATAAAAATCTCAAGAATTTATTTACTCCCTTCTAAACTGACAGCTTTTGGTCACTGGAAATGTTCAAGCACAGGTCCTGCAATGCAATCTGACTCCATGAAGGCAAGAATGTTTGTCTCTTTTGTTCAGGCCTTTACCAAGATCAATACCTGGGACAGGAGAGAGAATAGATGGCAGAGGAATAGGTGGACGTGGAGTACATCTCTCTCCGTGGATACATCAGGAATACACCTTCAAACACAGAAGTGCATGCAGAACACCAGCTGAGCGCAGACAGGAGTACCTGATGAGCGGAAAAGAACATATAGGCCCACACAAAATTCATCAGGATGAAGAAACTAAGCGGAAAAACAGGAGTGTTAGTTGGACTGGATCTGCCCTCAGCGGGTGGGGGAACTGAAGCACGGGTCCAATCCCCACATTGGGGCATTTGGCTGAGTCAGAGGAGAAACATTTAAGGCTGAGAGTGAAACAGATGGTCTATGGCAGCCTAAATGGAATGAAAATCAGACAGTCCTTGCCACAGCCATACACACCCTGGACAGGGATGTAAATCCCCTGGAAGGTGCACAGGCTGGGAGCTGGAGTTTAGAGACTGTGGAGCAATCAATCCCAGGGCGAGGGCTGCTGTTAACTGCAGAGAGATGGATCCGGGGGGATGTGAGGGAGGAGACTGTGGTGGGAAATGCCTGTGGAGGAAAGCAGGGCACCCATGGAAGCAAGGCGATACAGCTGAGTCACACGTAGGGGGTGAAGCCATCACCATAGCCTCTCTCTCGCCACATGCCAGCATTGGCAGCTGAACAATAGAGAGGCTGTCCCATCAAATGCCTGACACACTGAACTACAGAGTAGGACCCCACTCCGGGGGCTCCTTTAAGTGACTGGATATGCCAAACTACAGAGTAGGACCCCAGCCAGGGGGGCCTCTCTATGTGCCTGAATGGGCGGAGCTACAGAGAAAGACTGGTCAAAGAGGCAGGCTTCTCTGTCAGGCAGGGGAGGTTTCCAGGTAAGAATCCTGGAGCGTACTGGCCAATACTGCTTGCCATACCCTTCTAAAGCACTGTATTTCCTGCTGCCCTAGCTGCCAACTCCCCAGAGTACCTGGTGCTGCCAGAACCCCTGAGACCCAAGCAGCTGCACCACCTCCACCCCGGCCCTCACAGGGGCAAACCCAAGCCCTCCAGGGCAGCTGCAGGAGCTAAACCCCAGTGGACGACCCACACGCAGAGGTGGAAACAAAAGTACAATTGAAACCCAGGGGCAGTGTGGCTAAGGAAGAAGACCCAAAACCCTCCCACCAGCTGTACAAGCTGCAGACTAAATCCACATGGTCAACTAGGCAGACTCTGTGTCTATGGAATATATAAAAGGTCATTGAGAACTCCCTCAAAAGAAAACGCACTAGTTCTGATGGCTGTGGACACTGGAGGCAAGAACACAGATGACTAGAACCAGATTAGAATCTGAGCTGCCCCCACAAACAGGTCCAGAGATCAGCACAGTGTCAGAGGGTATCCTAGGGAGGTGAGGTGGACTGTGACTCCCAGCTAGGGAAAGGATTCTTACAGCAGTGACTCAAGAAAAACATTTATTATTCTTATGTTTTGACTTGTTCTGTAGATTCTTTGGATTAGTTTTTCTTTTTTTCCTTTTTTTTTTTTTTTCCTGTTGTAGTTGTTGATTTTATTGGTAACTATGAAATCTACTTAAGCTTTTAAGCTTTTATTTTCTTAGTCACATTTTTTATTGTTACAAACCTCTGCCTCTACGTTGGGCTTTTCCAGTTCTGGGAAGTTTTCCTCTTTCCTTTTCTCTCTTTTTTTTAATTTTAATTTTTTAAACCATTATTATTATTTCTACATTTACTCCTTTGCTTGCTTTTCCTATTGTTCTTTTCCCCTTGCAGTTAATTTTTAAGGTATATAAGTCTTCTTTATCTACCTCTATTTAACTTTGCATATCTATTCTTTCTTTCTTTACTTTCTTTCCTTTCCTCTCAGTTTTTTTTTTTCATTGCTTTATTCCCCACTTAGCACCTTGCTTTAGCTTTGTTTTTCAGTTTGTGCTTTAGTTAGTTTTGTGCATAACTGGTAAATTTGATTTTTGATTTCTTTTGCTCACCAGGTCAATCTATTATAGTACTTTATTTCTGTTGGACTGTTTTAACTTTGCTCTTGGGTATATATGTATATGTGTATATTCCATTATTTTAATTATTATTAGCCTGATTTTGTAATTGCCATTTGTCTGGGGTTCATCTTTGGTTTCTCGTTTTTGGATATTTGTTTTAATCTCACCTAATACCATAACTTCCTTGGTGGCTCAGACGGTAAAGCGTCTGTCTACAGTCCTTGGGTTGGGAAGATCCCCTAGAGAAGGAAATGGCAATCCACTCCAGGACTACTGCCTGGAAAATCCCATGGACAGAGGAGCCTGGTAGGCTACAGTACAAGGGGTCACAAAGAGTCGGACACGACTGAGCCACTTCACTTCACTTCAATGCCATAACTGAGCAATTGAACTGAACTGAATGCCATAACAAACCACTTGTAGAATCTTTGTTCCTAACCAGAGATCAAGCCCTGAGCCTTTGGAGTGGGAGCACTGGCTCCAAGACATTAGACTACTAGAGAACTAACCCTAGGGAGTATCAAACAGTGAGAACTCACACAAAGGAAACCACGTGAATATAAGACAGGGCATCACCCAACCCCCAGTAACACCCTGTGCAGGATGCCTCATTTAAAAAACAAACAGAACAAAAATACAAATCCAATCACCAGCAGACAGAATTACAACCTCACACAGCCTTGCCCATCAGAGGAAAAATAAACAAGCAAACAAAAACTCAACACAAATCTCACCCTATATGAAGCTAACACAAACCACTGGACCAACCTTATGAGGGCAGAAACCAAAAGGAAGAAAGAATTCAACCTTGGAGCCTGAGAATTTGAGACCTCCTACACTATAAGTTAAAAAAAATAATGAAAAGGCAGAGAAATATTACACAAAATGAAGGAACAAACTAGAAACACAGAAGTCCAAATAAATGAAGAAGAAATAGGCAAACACCCTGAAAAAAGAACTCAGAATAATGATAGTAAAGATGATCAAAAACCTTGAAAACAAAATGGAGAAAATACAAGAATCAATTAACAAAGACCTAAAAGAATTAAAGAATAAACATACAGAGAATGGTCTCTGTATGTAAGAATAAACAAACACAATTCAGTTCAGTTCAGTTCAGTTCAGTGGCTAAGTTATGTCTGATGCTTTGCAACCCCATGGACCACAGCCCGCCAGGCCTCCTTGTCCATCACCAACTCTGGGAGTTTAACCAAATTCATGTCCATTGAGTCAGTGATGCCATCCAACCATCTCATCCTCTGTCTTCCCCTTCTTCT
>SJYG01001159.1:2406-56818 GCA_006410535.1 Litocranius walleri
CGGGGCTCCTCTGGAATCGCAATGGGTCCCGTGGCGTCAGTCTCGAGGTGAGAAGGGTTGGGCAGGGCCATTCTTGGGGTAGCCTGAGCCCTTTGGGGTCTTGGGGAATGGTGGCCCAAACCTTGATGCTCCTGCCGAGTTTCCTGGTGTGAGCACCTCCTCTTGGGATGTGAGGGAATCCCCAGGAGACCTCTCCCAAAGGAGTAGAAAAAGGCCCCATCATCTGGAGCTTACCAGGGCCAAACGGGGCTCCTCTGGAATTGCAATGGATCCCGTGGCATCCCTCTCGAGGTGAGAAGGGTTGGGCAGGGCATTTCTTGGGTCACAGAATGGGAGTGAAGGAGATCTTCGAGTTCCAATAAAGAAGGGGCCATTTCCCTCGTGATGCCGCAGTGGACCAGGGCCTCAGCCCGCTGGCAAGGGAGAAGCTTCTGGTTTTTCTCGAGTTGCAGCGGGGTTTCTCGACTTACGACGGGGAGCACATGGACCCGCCCCTGTGGCCTCAGGAGAGACCAGTCTCCCTGCCAGGTGCCAGGCGCCTCTGGGGATTCCTCCCCAATCGTCTCTGGGGGCTCAGTCCTCGCCTTGTGCTGAGGCCGGAGCCTGAGCTTTCCTCCACCGTCCTGACTTATGTCTTGGGTAGCCTGAATCCCCCACAGAGGAGACAGGTCTCGTCTCACCTGGACTCTTGCACGGCTCCTGGCCTGAGCAGCTGCAGCAGCAGCAGTGTCAGGCTCCTTGTCGAGCGGATACAGGGATCTGTGGCTTGCCCTCGTGGTCCTACCGAGGGCTGTCACACGTGCCAGTGTGTCGGGCGTCCAACCTCGGGGTGACAGTCACAGCAGTGCAGGGCAGTCAGGGTCATCTGCAGTGGACAAGGCATTTGGGGGGTTTGGGGAATGGTGGCCAAAACCTTGATGCTCCTCGCGACTTTCCTGGTGTGAGCACCTCCTCTTGGGATGCGAGGGAAACCCCATGATCCCTTTTCCTAAGGAGCAGGAAATTGCCCCATCATCTTGAGCTTTCGAGGGACAAACGGGGTTTCTCGGGAGTGGCAATGAGTCCTGTGGAGTTCCTCTCCAGGTCAGAAGGGAGGGTAAGGTCTTTTCTTGGTAACAGCTAGATGGTCAAAGAGCACTTCGAGGTCCTAGAGGGAAGGGGTGACTTCCCTCGTGACACCGCAGAGGACAAGGGCCTCAGCCCGCTGGCAAGGGAGAAGTTTCTGGTTTTCTCGAGGTGCGGCGGGGTTTCTCGAGTTACGATGGGGAGCCCATGTACCCGCCCCTGTGGCCTCAGGAGTGGCCAGTCTCTGTGCCAGGTGCCAGGCGCATCTGGGGATTCCTCCCCAATCGTCTCTGGGTGCTGACTCCTCGGCTTGTGCTGAGGCCGGAGCCTGAGCTTTCCTCCACCGCCCTGACTTAGGTCTTGGCGTAGCCTGAGTCCCCCACAGAGGAGACAGGTCTCGTCTCGCCTGGACACGTACACGACTACTGGCCTGAGCAGCTGCAGCAGCAGGAGTTTCAGGCTCCATGTCGAGCAGACACAGGGATCTGTAGCTTGCCCTCGAGGACCTCCTCAGGGCTGTCACACGTGCCAGTGTGTCGGGCGTAGAGCCTCGGGGTGACAGTCGCAGCAGTGCAAGGCAGTCAGGGTCATCTGCAGTGGACAAGGTATTTGGGGGACTTGGGGAATGGTGGCCCAAGCCTTGATGCTCCTTCCGACTTTCCTGGTGAGAGCACCTCCTCTTGGGATGCGAGGGAAACACCAGCAGACATTTCCCTAAGGAGCAGGAAAAGGCCCCATCATCTGGAGCATACCAGGGCCAAACGGGGCTCCTCTGGAGTCGCAATGGGTCCCGTGGCGTCCCTCTGGAGGTGAGAAGGGTTGGGCAGGGCCTTTCTTGGGTCACAGCAAGGAGGTGAAGGAGCCCTTCTAGGTCCAAGAGGGAAGGTGTTATTGCCCTCGTGACGCCGCAGCGGACCAGGTCTCAGCCCGCTGGCAAGAGAGAAGATTCTGGTTTTTCTCGAGTTGCGGCGGGGTTTCTTGAGTTACGACCGGGAGCCCATGGACCCGCCCCTCTGTCCTCAGGAGAGGCCAGTCTCCGTACCAGGTGCCATACGCCTCTGGAGATTCCTCCCCAATCGTCTCTGGGTGCTCAGTCCTCGCCTTGTGCTGAGGCCTGAGCCTGAGCTTTCCTGCACTGTCCTGACTTAGGTCTTGGGGTAGCCTGAGTCCCCCAAAGAGGAGACAGGTCTCGTCTCGCCTGGACACGTGCACGGCTACTGGCCTGAGCAGCAGCAGCAGCAGCAGTGTCAGGCTCCATGTCGAGTGGACACATGGATCTGTGGCTTGCCCTCGAGGTACTCCTCAGGGCTGTCACACGTGCCAGTGTGTCTGGCGTCGAGCCTCGGGGTGACAGTCGCAGGAGTGCAAGGCAGTCAGGGTCATCTGCAGGGGACAAGGCCTTTGAGGGTCTTGGGGAATGGTAGCCCAAGCCTGGATGCTCCTCCCGACTTTCCTGGTGTGAGCACCTCCTCTTGGGATGCGAGGGAAGCCCCAGGAGACCTTTCCCTAAGGAGCAGGAAAAGGCCACATTATCTGGAACTTACCAGGGCCAGACGGGGCTCCTCTGGAGTCGCAATGGGTCCCGTGGCGTCCCTCTCGTGGTGAGAAGGGTTGGGCAGGGCTTTTCTTTGGTTACAGCAAAAGATGAAAGAGCCCTTCGAAGTCCAAGAGGAAAGGGGTGATTTCCCTCGTGACGCCGCAGTGGACAAGGGCCTCAGCCCGCTGGCAAGGGAGAAGCTTCTGGTTTTTCTCGAGTTGCGGCGGGGTTTCTCGAGTGACGATGGGGAGCCCATGAACCGGCCCCTGTGGCCTCAGGAGAGGCCAGTCTCCGTGCCAGGTTACAGGGGCCTCTGTGTATTCCTCCCCAATCGTCTCTGGGTGCTCAGTCCTCGCCTTATGCTGAGGCCAGAGGCTGAGCTTTCTTCCACCGTCCTGACTTAGGTCTTGGGGTAGCCTGGGTCCCCCAAAGAGAAGACAGGTCTCGTCTGGCCTGGACACGTGCACGGCTACTGGCCTGAGCAGCAGTAGCAGCAGCAGTGTCAGGCTCCATGTGGAGCAGACACAGGGATCTGTGGCTTGCCCTCGAGGTCCTCCCCAGGGCTGTCACACGTGCCAGTGTGTCGGGTGTCGAGCCTCGGGGTGACAGTCGCAGCAATGCAGGGCAGTCAGGGTCTCCTGCAGGGGACAAGGCCTTTGGGGGTCTTGGGGAATTGTGCCCCAAGCCTTGATGCTCCTCCCGACTTTCCTGGTGTGACCACCTCCTCTTGGGATGAAAGGGAAGCCCCAGGAGACCTTTCCCTAAGGATCAGGAAAAGGCCCCATCATCTGGAGCTTACCAGGGCCAAACGGGGCTCCTCTGGAGTCGCAATGGATCCCGTGGCATCCCTCTCGAGGTGAGAAGCATTGGGCAGGGCCTTTCTTGGGTCACATCAAGGGGGGGAAGGAGCCCTTCGGGGTACAAGAGGGAATTGGTGATTTTCCTCTTGACGCCGCAGCGGACAAGGGCCTCAGCCCACTGGCAAGTGAGAAGCTTCTGGTTTTTCTCGAGTTGCGGCGGAGTTTCCCGAGTTAAGAAGGGGAGCCCATGTATTAACCCTTATGGCCTCAGGAGAGGCCAGTCTCCGTACTAGTTGCCAGGCACCTTTGAAATTCCTCCCCTATCGTCTCTGGGTGCTCAGTCCTCGCCTTGTGCTAAGGCCGGAGCCTGAGCTTTCCTCCACCGTCCTGACTTAGGTCTTGCAGTAGCCTGAGTCCCCCACAGCGGACACAGGTCTCGTCTCGCCTGGACACGTGCAGGGCTACTGGCCTGAGCAGCTGCAGCAGCAGCAGTGTCAGGCTCCATGTCGAGCGGACACAGGGATCTGTGGCTTGCCCTAGAGGTCCTACCCAGGGCTTTCACACGTGCCAGTGTGTCGGGCATCGAGCCTCGGTATGACAGTTGCAGCACTGCAGGGCAGTCAGGGTCATCTGCAGTGAATAAAGCCTTTGTGGGTCTTGGGGAATGGTGAACCAAACCTTGATGCTCCTGCCGACTTTCCTGGTGTGAGCACCTCCGCTTGGGATGCGAGTAAATCCCCAGGAGACATTTCCCTAAGGATCAGGTAAAGGCCCCATCATCTGAAGCTTACCAGGGCCAAACGGGGTTCCTCTGGAGACGCAATGGATCCCGTGACGTCCTTCTCGAGGTGAGGAGGTTTGGGCAGGGCCTTTCTTGTGTCACAGCAAGGGGGTGAAGGAGCCCTTCTAGGTCCAATAGGGAAGGGGTGATTTCCCTCCTGACGCCGCAGCGGACCAGGGCCTCGTCCCGCTAGCAAGGGAGAAGCTTCTGGTCTTTCTGGAGTTGCGGTGGGGTTTCTCGAGTTTTGACGAGGAGCCCATGGACCTGCCCCTGTGGCCTCAGGAGAGGCCAGTCATCGTGCCAGGTGCCAGGGGCCTCTGGGGATTCCTTCCCAATCGTCTTTGGGTGGTCAGTCCTCGCCTTGTGCTGACGTAGGAGCCTGAGTTTTCCTCCACCATCCTGACTTAGGTCTTGGGTAGCATGAGTCCCCCACAGCTGAGACAGGTCTCGTCTCGCCTGGACACATGCACGGCTACGGGTCTGAGCAGCTGCAGCAGCAGCAGTGTCAGGCTCCATGTCGAGCGGAAACAAGGATCTGTGGCTTGCCCTCGAGGTCCTACCCAGGGCTGTCACACGTGCCAGTGTGTCGGGCGTCGAGCCTCGGGGTGACAGTTGCAGGAGTGCAGGGCAGTCAGGGTCATCTGCAGTCGACAAGGCCTTTGGGGGACTTGGGGATTGGTGGCCCAACCCTTGATGCTCCTCCCGACTTTCCTGGTTTGAGCACCTCCTCTTGGGGTGCGAGGAAAGCACCAGGAGACCTTTCCCTAAGGAGCAGGAAAACTCCCCATCATCTGGAGCATACCAGGACCAAACGGGGCTCCTCTGGAGTCGCAATGGGTCCCGTGGCGGCCCTCTCGAGGTGAGAAGGGTTGGGCAGGGCGTTTCTTGGGTCAAAGCACGGGGGTGAAGGAGCCCTTCGAGGTCCAAGAGGCAAGGGTTTATTTCCCTCGTGACGCCACAGCGTACAAGGGCCTCAGTCCGCAGGAAAGGGAAAATCTTCTGGATTTTCTCGAGTTGCGGTGGGGTTTTTCGAGGTACGACGGGGAACCCGTGGACCCGCCCCTGTGGCCTCAGGATAGGCCAGTCTCCGTGCCAGTTGCCTCTGGGGATTCCTCCCCAATCGTCTCTGGGTGCTCAGACCTCGCCATGTGCTGAGGCTGGAGCCCGAGCTTTCCTCCACTGTCCTGTCTTAGGTCGTGGGGTAGCCTGATTCCCCCACAGAGGAGACAGGTGTCGTCTCGCCTGGACACGTGCACGGCTACTGGCCTGAGCAGCTGCAGCAGCAGCAGTGTCAGGCTACATGTCGAGAGGACACAGGGATCTGTGGCTAGCCCTCGAGGTCCACCCCATGGCTGTCACACGTGCGAGTGTGTCGGGCGTCGCGCCTTGCGGTGACAGTCTCAGCAGTGTGGGGCAGTCAGGGTGACCTGCAGTGGACAAGGCCTTTGCGGGTCTCGTGGAATGATGGCCCAAGCCTTGATGCTCCTCCCGACTTTCCTGGTGTGATCACCTCCTCTTGGGATGGGAGGGAAGCCCCAGGAGACCTTTCCCTAAGGAGCAGGAAAAGGCCCCATCATCTGGAGCTTACCAGGGCCAAACGGGGCTCCTCTAGAATCGCACTGGGTCCCGTGGCATCCCTCTTCAGGTGAGAAGTTTTGGGCACGGCCTTTTTGGGTCACTGCAAGGGTGTGAAGGAGCCCTTAGAAGTCCAAGAGGGAAGGGGTGATTTCCCTCGTGACGCCGCAGCGCAGCAGGGCCTAAGCCCGTTGGCAAGGAAGAAGCTTCTGGTTTTTCTCGAGTTGGGGCGGGGTTTCTCTAGTTACAAAGGGGAGCCCATGGACTCGCCCCTGTGGCCTCAGAAGAGGCCAGTCTCCGTGCCAGTTGCTAGGCGCCTCTTGGGATTCCTCCCCAATCGTCTCTGGGTGCTCAGTCCTCGCCTTGTGCTGAGGCTGGAGCCTGAGCTTTCCTCCACCTTCCTGAATTAGGTCTTGGGGTAACCTGAGTCCCCCATAGAGAAGACAGGTCTCGTCTCGCCTGGACACGTGCACGGCTACTGGCCTGAGCAGCTGCAGCAGCAGCAGTGTCAGGCTCCTTGTCGAGCGGACACAGGGATCTGAGGCTTGTCTGCGAGGTCCTCCCCAGGGCTGTCACACGTGCCAGTGTGTCGGGCGTCGAGTCTCGGGGTGACAGTAGCAGCAGTGCAGGTCAGTCAGGGTCATCTGCAGTGGACAAGGCCTTTGGGGGTCTTGCGGAATGGTGGCCAAACCCCTGATGCTCCTCCCGATTTTCCTGGTGTGAGCACCTCCTCTTGGAATGCGAGGGAAGCCCCAGGAGACCTTTCCCTAAGGAGCAGGAAAAGGCCCCATCCTCTGGAGATTTCCAGGGCCAAACGGGGCTCCTCTGGATTCCCAATGGTTCCCGTGTCGTCCCTCTCGAGGTGAGATGGGTTGGGAAGGGCCTTTCTTGAGTCACAGCAAGGGGGTGAAGGAGCCCTTCGATATCCAAGAGGGAAGGGGTGATTTCCCTCGTGACGTCGCAGCGGACCATGGCCTCAGCCCGCTGGCAAGGGAGAAGCTTCAGATTTTTCTCGAGTTGCCGCGGGGTTTCTGAAGTTTCGACGGGGAGCTCATGGACCCGCCCCTGTGGCCTCAGGAGAGGCCACTCTCCGTGCCAGTTGCCAGACGCCTCTGGGGATTCCTCCCCAATCATTTCAGGGTGCTCAGTCCTCGCCTTGTGCTGAGTCCGGAGCCTGAGCTTTCCTCCACCGTCCTGAATTAGGTCTTGGGGTAGCCTGAGTCCCCCACAGAGGAGACAGGTCTCGTCTCGCCTGGACACGTGCACAGCTACTGGCCTGATCAGCTGCAGCAGCAGCAGTGTCAGGCTCCATGTAGAGTGGACACAGGGATCTGTGGCTTGTCCTCGAGGTCCTCCCCAGGGCTGTCACACGTGCCAGTGTGTCTGGCGTCGAGCCTCGGGGAGAAGGTCGCAGCAGTGCAGGGCAGTCAGGGTCATCTACAGTGGACAAGGCCTTTGGGGGTCTTGGGGAATGGTGGCCCAAAACTTGATACTCCTCACGACTTTCCTGGTGTGAGCACCACCTCTTGGGATGCGAGGGAAGTCCCAAGAAACCTTTCCCTAAGAATCAGAAAAAGGCCACATCATCTGGAGCTTACCAGGGCCACACGGGGCTCCTCTGGAGTCGCCATGGGTCCCGTGGCGTCCCTCTTGAGGTGAGAAGGTTGGGCAGGGCCTTTCTTGGGTCACAACAAGGGAGCAAAGGAGCCCTTCGAGGTCCAAGAGGGAAGGGGTGATTTCCTTCGTGACGCCGCAGCGGACCAGGGACTCAGCCCTCTGGCAAGGGAGACGCTTCTGGTTTTTCTCGAGTTGCCGCAGGGTTTCTCGACTTACGACGGGGAGCCCATGGACCCGCCCCTGTGGCCTCAGAAGAGGCCAGTTTCTGTGCCAGTTCCCAGGCGCCTATGGGGATTTCTCCCCAATCGTCTCTGGGTGCTCAGTCCTCGCCTTGTGCTGAGGCCGGAGCCTGAGCTTTCCTCCACCATCCAGACTTAGGTCTTGGGGTAGCCTGAGTCCCCCACAGAGGAGACAGGCCTCGTCTCACTTGGAAACATGCACGGCCGCTTTCCTCCCGAGCTGCAGCAGCAGTGTCAAGCTCCCCATCCAGCAGACACAGGGATCTGTGGCTTGCCGTCGAGGTACCCCAGGCTCTCACACATGCCAGCATGTGAGGTCCAAGAGGGAAGGAATGATTTTCCCTGAGACACTGCAGCAGACAAGGGCCTCACCCCACCTGCAGGGGAGTAGCTCCTGGTTTTTCTCGAGTGGCGGTGTGGTCCTCTCGACTTACGATGGGGTCCCCAGGGACCCGCCCCTGTGGCCTCAGGAAAAGCCAGTCTCCCTGTGAGTTGGGAAGGCCTTCTGGGGATTCCTCACCAGTCGGCGCCGGGTCCTCAGTCCTCATCTAGATCTGAGGCCGGAGACTGAGCTTTCCTCACCTGAGCTGACATGGGTATTGGGGTTCCCCTGGAGTCTCAACAGGTGAGTCAGGCCTCGTCTCGCTTGGAAACATGCACGGCCGCTTTCCTCCCAAGCTGAAGCAGCAGTGTCACGCTCCCCATCCAACAGACACAGGGATCTGTGGCTTGTAGTCGAGGTACCCCAGGGCTCTCACACATGCCAGCATGGCATGAGTTGATCCTCGGGGTCACAGTCGAGGCAGTGCAGGACAGTCAGTTTCACCTGGTTGGACGAGGCACTTGGGACTTGGGTAATGGTGGCACGATACCTGGTATTACTCCCGACGCTCTTCGTGCTTGCGCCTCCACTTGGGATGCAAGAGGAGCGCCGGGAAAGCTTTCCTGATGGAGCAGGGAAAGGGCCCCTCATCTGGAGCTGAGCAGGGGAAAACAGGGCTCCTCTTGAGTCACGGAGGGACCCTTGGTGTTCCTCTCGAGTGGCGATGGATAGATCGGGAAACTTCGTGGGTTGCATCAAGGTTGTGATGGAACCTTTCGAGGTCCAAGAGGGAAGGGGTGATTTACCCCAACACGCTGCAGTGGACAAAAGCCTCACCTCGCCTGCAGGGGAGAAGCACCTGGTTTTTCTCGAGTTATGACGGGGACCCCAGGGAACCTCCCCTGTGGCCTCAGGAGAGGCCAGTCTCCATTCGAGTTGTGAGGGGCCTAGAGGCCAGTCTCCGTCCAAGTTGTGAGGGGCCTCTGAGGATTCCTCCCCAGTTGGCCCAGGTCCTCAATACTCAACTGAACATGAGGCCGGAGCCAGAGATTTCTTCGACCATGCTGACATGGGTCTTGGGGTTCCACTATAGCCTCCACAGGAGAGTCAGTCCTCATCTCGCATGGACACGTGCACAGCCGCTTTCCTTCTGAGATGCAGCAGCAGTGTCAGGCCCCCCATTGAGTGGACACAGTGATCTGTGGCTATCCCTTGAGGTGCCACAGGGATGTCACACGTTCCAGCGTGGCATGAGTCAATCCTCGGGGTGACAGTCAAGGATGTAAAGGGCAATCAGGTTCATCTGGAGTGGACTGAGGCATGTGTGTGTCTTTGGGAATGGTAACACGACCCCTGGATTTCCTCCCAACTCTCCTATGGCAAGCGCCTCCTTTTGAAATTCAAGAGAAGTGCCGAGAATTCTTACCCGAGGGAGGAGGAAAATGGACCCTCATCTGGAGAAGAGCAGGAGAAAATGAGGCTCCTCTTGAGTCGTGGCAGAACCCTTTGCACTCCTCTCGAGAGGGGACGGGTGGGTCGTGAAACTTTGTGGGTCGCAGCAAGGGTATGAAGAAGCCTTTTGAGGTCTAAGACTGAAGAGGTGATTTCCCCGAGATGCAGCAGCGGACAAGGGCCTCACTCCACCTGCAGGGGAGAAGCTCCTGGCTTTTCTCGAGTTTCAGCGGCGTACTCTGGAGTTATGATGAGGACCCCAGGGACCCACCTCTGTGGCCTCAGGAGAGGCCAGTCTGTGTGAGTTGTGAGGGGCCTCTGGGGATTCCTCCTCACTAGGTGCCAGTTCCTCAGTCCTAGTCTGGAACTGAGACCAGAGAATGAGCTTTCTTCGTCCATGCTTACATGGGCCTTGGGGTTCCCGTGGAGGCTCCACAGGGGAGTCAGTCCTCATCTCGTGTGGAGAGAAGCAAGGCCACTTTCCTCCCGAGCTGCAGCAACAGTGTCAGGCTCCCCGTCGAGCAAACACAGGGATCTGTGGCTTGCCCTCGAGGCTCCACAGGACTATCGTCATGCCAGGATGGCATGAGTCAATTTTAGGGGTTACAATCGAGGCAGTGCAAGGTATTCAGGTTCATCTGGAGTGGACTGAGGAATTTGGGGGTCTTGGGGAATGGTGGCACGAGCCCTGGAGTTCCTCCCGACTCTCCTGGGGTGAGCACCTCCTCTTGGGAGGCAACGGAAGTGCCGGGAATCCTTTCCTGACAATGGAGGGAAAGGGACCCTCATCTCGAGCTTAGCAGGGGAAAACGGGGCTCCTCTTGAGATGCGGTAGGACCCTCAATATTCCTCTCGTGTGAGGACGGGTGGGTCGGGGAAATTCGTGGGTCATGGCAAGGGTGTGACGGAGCCTTTCAAGGTCCAAGAAGGAAGGGTTGATTTCACCCGAGATGCCACAGCATACAAGAGCCTCACGCCACCTGCCAAGGAGAAGCTCCTGGTTTTTCTCGAGTTGCAGTGGAGTTCACTCGAGTTATGAAGGCAAACCCAGGGACCCGCCCTTGTTGCCTCAGGAGAAGCCAGTCTCAGAGTGAGTTGTGAAGGGCCTCTGGAGATTCCTCCCCAGTTGGCGCTGGGTCCTCAGTCCTCATCTGGAGCTGATGCCAGAGCCTGAGCTTTCCTCGCCCGTGCTGACATGGGTCTTGGGGTTCCCCTGGAGCCTCCACAGGGGAGTCAGGCCTCGTCTCACGTTGAGACGTACATGGCCGCGTTCCTCTCCAGCCTAAACAGCACTGTCAGGCTCACCGTCGAGTGGACACAGGGATCTGTGGCTTGCCCTCGAGGTGCCACAAGGCTGTCACACGTGCCTGCATGGTGTGAGTCAATCCTCGGTGTGACAGTCGAGGCAGTTCAGGGCAATCAGGATCATCTGCATTGATGCAGATGCTTTTACAGCCTGAACCACCAGGGAAGCTCCCAAAAGTTTAAAAGAAATTTCAGGTGTCCAAACAGGTTAAAAAAAAAATACAGGTATTTTTTAATAGTGTTGAATAAAAATCTCTACACAGAATCATTCACATAATTGGTATTGGAGTGCCTGCATGGTGTGAGTCAATCCTCGGTGTGACAGTCGAGGCAGTTCAGGGCAATCAGGATCATCTGCATTGATGCAGATGCTTTTACAGCCTGAACCACCAGGGAAGCTCCCAAAAGTTTAAAAGAAATTTCAGGTGTCCAAACAGGTTAAAAAAAAAATACAGGTATTTTTTAATAGTGTTGAATAAAAATCTCTACACAGAATCATTCACATAATTGGTATTGGTACTCAGCAGTCCATCAAGTATGTGAAGCTAACTCCTCTCTCCTCAAATGTAGGTCCTGCATTATGACTTCCTTCTTAATAAGGCACTCAGGATGGATGTGGGAGAAGTCAAGAATAAAGGCAAATCACAAATGTTGGGGAAAATGAACAGAAATTGGAACTCAGACTTTACTTGTGGAGATGTAAAATGATGCAATCTATGTGTGCAAAACCAGCATTTTCTCAAAAACATAAAAATGCAATTATCATATCACTCAGCAGTAGCCACAGGAACTAAAACGGTTAGTTTTTATTCCAATCCCAAAGAAAGGCAATGCCAAAGAATGTTCCAACTACCACACAGTTGCACTCATCTCAGACATTACAAAGTAATGCTCAAAATTCTCCAATCCAGGCTTCAACAGTATGTGTACCATGAATGGTGGTTTAGAAAAGGCAGAAGACCCAAAGATCAAATTGCCAACATCCGTTGGTTCCTTGAAAAAGCAAGAAAGAAAAACTTCCAGAAAAGTATCTACTTCTACTTTTTTGACAATGACAAAGCCTTTGAATGTGTGGAGGACCACAAACTGTGGAAAATTCTTAAAGAGATGGGAATGCCAGACCTTCTTACCTGCCTCCTGAGAAATCTGTATGCAGGTCAAGAAGCAACAGTTAGAACTGGACATAGAACAACGGACTGGTTCCAAATCGGGAAAGGAGTACAGCAAGGCTGTATATTGTCAACCTGCTTATTTAACTTATATGCAGAGTACATCATGTGAAATTCCAGGGCCGGATGAAGCACAAGCTGGAATCAAGACTGCTGGAAGAAATATAAATATTCTCATATACACATATGACACCACTTTTATGCAGAAAGCAAAGAAGAACTGAACAGACTCTTCATGGAAGTGAAAGAGGAGAGTGAAAATGTTGGCTTAAAACTCAGTATTCATGAAACGTGTCTCAAAAGAGACACGTGTACCCCAATGTTCTTCGCAGCTCTGTTTATAATAGCCAGGACATGGAAGCAACCTAGATGTCAATCAGCAGATGAATGGATAAGAAAGCTGTGGTACATATATACAATGGAATATTACTCAAGCCATTAAAACTAATATATTTGAATCAGTTCTAATGAAGTGGATGAAACTGAAGCCTATTATACAGAGTGAAGCCAGAAAGAAAATCACAAATACAGTATACTAATGCATATATATGTGCAATTTAGAAAGATGGTAATGATAACCCTGTATGCGAGACAGCAAAAGAGACACAGATGTATTAAGCAGCCTTTTGGACTCTGTGGGAGAGTGAGTGTAGGATGATATCAGAGTATGGCACTGAAACATGTAAAATATAATATATGAAATGAACCACCAGTCCAAGTTTGATGCATGATACAGGATGCTCAGAGCTGGTGCACTGGGGTGACCCAGAGGGATGGGATGGGGAGGGAGGTGAGAGGGGGATTCAGGATGGGGAACACATGTACACTCATGGCAGATTCAAGTCAATGTATAGAAAAACCAATACAATATTGTAGATGAAAATCAATCATGCTTGAAAGAAGATTAAAAAAAAAAACCTCTCAGCATTCAGAAAATTAAGATCATGGCACCCAGTCACATCAGTTCATGGCAAATAGATGGGGAAACAACGAAAACAGTTACAGACTTTATTTCGGGGGTTTTCAAAATCACTGCAGATGGTGACTGTAGCCATGAAATTAAAAGACGCCTGCTGCTTGGAAGAAAAGTTATGACCAACCTAGACAACATATTAAAAAGCAGAGACATTAACTACAAAGGTCCATGTCCTAAACGCTATGGTTTTTCCAGTAGTTATATATACATGTTAGAGCTGAACTACAAATAAAAGTGCCTAAGAAAAGTGCCTAAGAAGTGATGCTTTTGAACTGTGGTGCTGGAGAAGACCCTTGAGAATCACTTAGACTGCAAGTCAATCCTAAGGAAAATCAGCCCTGAATATTCATTGGAAGGACTGATGCTGAAGCTGAAACTGCAATACCTTGGCCACCTGATGTGAAAAACTGAGTCACTGGAAAAGACCCTGATGCTGGATAAGGCTGAAGGCATGAACAGAAGGGGATAACAGAATGAGATGGTTGGATGGCATCACCAACTCGATGGACATGAGTTTGAGCAAGCTCTGGGAGTTGGTAATGGATATGGAAGCCTAGTGTGCTGCAGACCATGGGGGTCACAAAGAGTCGGACATGACTGAATGACTGAATTATCGTATATTTTGACAACTCCACTCCTAGATATACATCCCAGGAATTTAAAGCAGGTGTTCAAATATATGCTTGTACACCAATATTTACAGCAGCAGTGTTCTTGAGAGCCCAAATCATAAACAATGAAAATGCCCACAAACAGGTGAATGGAAGTGCAAATAGGATAGATCCATCCATAAGATGAGTTACTCTGCCATAGAAAGGAATATAGAAAAGTAGTACCACAGCTGCAGAAAACAGGGAGCTTCTCAAAAACGTAAACACAGAGTTAACATAGAATCCATCAATTCTGGTCCAGGTCATACATCCAAAATATTTAAAACCAAGAACCAGAACAGATATTCGAACCCCATATTAATAGCAGCAGCATTCATAGTAGCCAAAATGTGGAAGCAACACAAGTGTTCAACAGATGACTGGACAAGCAAAATGTAGTATAAACACTATGGAGCATGATTAAACTTTTAAAAACAAGATAACTCTCACACATGCTATAATGTGGATGAAACTTCAAGTTATTATGCCAAGTGAAAGAAGCTTGACACAAAAGGAAAACTGTTCTATGATTCCACTAGTATGAGATATCCATATAAGACAACTTCCAAGTAGAATAAGATGGTCAGGGATTGAGAGTGGTGAGTGTTTAATGGTTACAGTTTCACTTCAGGAAAAGTAAAAGATTCTGGAGATGTATGATGGGGAATTTTTTACAACGTGAGTGCAGTTACTGCTATAAAAGTGCATACTTAAAATGACTCAAATGATAAATGTTGTTATATGTCTGTAAGCTCGATGAAAAAAGTGACACATGGAGCAACATGGAAAAGCACTGAACACATTCGCAGTGAAAGAAACCACACAGAAAAAGCTACTCAGATCATAGTCATCTTATCACTTTTTACCCATGAAGGCTTTTAGTATGAGGGAAAGACACAGTGATAGCTCCAGAAAATGAAAACTGCATTAGAATGGAGAAAGACATTTGCACAAAGCTTGGGCAGCTGATGAAAGCTGAACTAGTCCTATGGATAGGATTGTAATGTGGAAACAACAATTATCCCCCATTTGGGGGTTATGGGCTGGTTCCCCGGGAAAGTGCTCCTGTTTTGGGTAAAACACATCACATTATTTTTTGTGAATGTAAAAAGCTTCGTGCCAGTATTTAAAATTAAACCATTTGAAATTTTACTAGAAAGTAAATTAGTGTTTAATACAACCATGTATGTCACATGACAGAAAATCAAAGATGATATTGAATATTGCAATAGAGGTCAAGAGTTAACCAAACCAAATTCAATGAAAGTAGTGATGCTAAATGCCTTGTACTAATCCACATCGTATTAAAAGACACTGTACAAAGAGCATATTAGTAGACCCCACGCCTTGGGTGCTGTGGATGACCCAGATGGAACTAAAACTATGAGATTTCTTAATTCTAGTTTTCCATATAACACTATACCAAAGCAATTTTCAGAACTAAAAAGCAAATTCATGGACTTGTCTGGCAGTCCAGTGTTTAAGACTCTGCACTTCCACTGTAGGGCGTATGGGTTTGATCCTTTGTCAGGGGCCTAAGATCCAACATGTCGAGCTGCAGGGCCAAAAATAGAAAGTCAGTAGAACTGCAAGATCATTTGTGATTTCTCTATACTAATAATGAACTATTAGAAACAGAAATTAAGAAAATATTCACTTTTACAATTGCATTTCCCCTACCCACCCAGCTAAAAATCTAGAAATCTAACCAAGGACTTGAAAAACCTGCAAGCTAAAAACTACAAGACAATGATCAAAGAAACTGAATGGACACAAGTGAAAAGATATCCCTTTTTTATGGGTGAAAATGCCATTAAAATATCCATGCTAACCAAAGCAATGACACATTCATACAATCACTGCCCGCATTTCCATGACATTTTTCACAGAAACAAAAGCAATCTTTACATCTGTGTGGCACCACAAAGGAACCAGAAGAGCCAAAGGGACCCTGAGAAAGCAGAATAGGCTGGAAGCATCTCCATCCCTGACTTCAATCTAGAGTATGCACCTAAAGTCACCACAAGACGTGTGGAATTGGCACAGAATGGGCACAGACAAGAGAGCTCAGAAGTAAACATACAGGTACACGATAATTAATTTAGAAGAAAGAAACAAAGAACATACACGCAGGAAAGGATGACTCCTCCCCACCTCCAATAAACTGTGCTGGGAAAAATAGAAACCACACACCAAGGAAAAATACAGGACACCATTTTATGACTAAAATCCATAACTTTTCACATCAAGTCCTAACAGTCCTGGGTTCTCATAAGACAGACTTTCAGAAACAGTCATTCACAGAAAGCTTCTACCCAATTTCCCTCACATTCTCCTTCTGCAGCACCACCTCCTTGCAGGTCTTGAGGAAACTAGACTCCCATCAAACTCGACTGAACCTCACAATGTCCCCAAACTGAAGCCCCGGTGGGTCCTGAGGGGACCAGAGTCTTGTCAGCCTCAACTGAACCCCACAATGCCTGAAAAGTGAAGCCCAGGTGCATCCTGAGGAACTAGGCTCCCATCAGCCTCAACTCAACCCCACCATGCCCCAAAACTGAAGCCCAAGTGGGTCCTGAGGAGACCAGATTCCATCAACCTGAACTGAACCCCATAATGCCCCAAAACGGAAGCCCCAGTGGGTTCTGAGGAGGCAAGACTTTCATCCACCTGGGCTGAACGAACCCCACCATGTCTGAAAGCTGAAACCACATGGGTCCTGTAGTGACCCATCTTCTGTCAGCCTGAATGGAACCTCACACTGTCCTGAAGCTGAAGCCTTAGCGGGTCCTCAGGTGCCCAGAGTCCTGTCAGTGGCCACCCACAGCCGCTGGAAGTGCTTCAGCAGAGCAGGGAATTCCACTTGGAGGAGGGGGAATGTCAGGGAGGCGGATCTGCGTTATCATGGACAGGCATGATCAAGCAGGCTTGCAGGGGCCAGGACAAGGGAGAAGGAGGCAAGCTCCAGCTCCAAGTACTGTATAAGTCTCCACTTTTTGAGACTACATGACCTACATGATCCAGACTTTGCAAGGAGGAAATTGAGTTACAGAGGCAGAAGGATCAGGAGGTGATGTAAAATATGAATATTTTCTCTTCAGATTCAGGAACATTAAGGCCTCCCAGGTTCCCAGTTCCTTGTGCCCTAGTGACTGTGAGCTCCTCCTTCAGGGCATATAACCAAGCCCCACACTACATCGCTCGATATCCACAGCTCAGGCCCAAGCCTAACCCCTCCACCAGGCCCTGACAAATCTCCCTGAACCCACAGTGCATCTCACATCCCATCCCAACATAGTCTTTTTGAAGCCTGAATAAGGGCATGTCCCTCTTCTCCCTTTGATTTCCCTAGCCTGTTGAAGCCAGGCCTGCATCCCTTCCAGGTGACTCCAAGGACCTTATTCTCTCCAGACTCCACGTGTGTGGACACTGCCTGCACCTGTCTGTAGGAGCCTGTGGTGATCTCCTAAAATGAGGATCATTTGCTACACAGAGATTGGGGTGAATTTTGGCCACCAAAGATGTGTCCCCAGAGAACAGTGCCATATCTTAGAGAAAGGTCTTTGTAGATGTAGTTAAGGGTATCAAGGTAAGGTCATCTAGGATTAGGGTGACCTTCAATCCAGCTGACAGAGTCCTTCAAAGAGACGAAAGAGGACACGGAGGAGAAGCCTTTTTAAAGGCAGAGGCAGAGATAGGAGGGGAGGGGGCAACAAGCCCAGGGATCCCTGGAGCCCCTGAAGCTGGAAAATGCAGGAAGGACCCTATCCTGGAACCTCTGGAGGGACCTCAGCCTTCTGCCACCTTGATCTCCGGTGTCTGTTCTCCAGGAGTGGGGGAGGATAAATTTATGTTGTTTTAACCCACCCAGCTTGTGATCATTTGTTATAGAAGCCACAGAGCAGCCACACAGTCATGCTCTTTAGAATCCTAGAAGTGTGGATATTACTAAAGGCAGGTGGAGGGTGGTTTACAGAAGCTTAGAGTCAGCACTGGGTCCTCAGAAATGCTAAAGCAGTAGCTGGATGTCAGAATGTTGAGGGGCCAAGTCTGAAGCCTGTCACTATGGGTACTGCCTGCACACACCTCCTCAGGTTCTTACACTGGTACATGTGGTGTAACATCTCAGCCCTGACTGAGGATATTTTCTTATCACTGTTTATATTGCTAATTAAGAATTCACCAGTTACACAGGTGAAATCCCAATTAGGATGCTTACTCCAGGGATGAGCAATTCTGAAGATGATCAGCAGTGGGGACTTATGCATGCCAAGCCAGCAGCCCTTTCACACTTCCTGCCCACTCCCCTCCCAACGAGGGTCTTTAGTTGGTAGCTGGGAGACCCCATGAAATCATCTCTAAGTAAACGCTTGCTGGCCCCCAGGCTAGCCACTCCCGAGCCCCATCCACACTTCCCAGGTAAAACACCTGAATATGTGCAAAGACCTCACAGGATGGAGAAAAGTAATTGGAACCCCTCCAGCGACAGCACGCTTACCGAGTTGGCTCCTGTAGGTCAGGCAGGATGGTCTTGGCCTGGGTGATCTTCTGAAAGCTTTCCACTTTCCTACCTGAGTTACTCTTGTCCTGCTCCCACTGCCTCTTTTCTTGCTTCCTCACCTCTTCCTGAAACAATTTCCAATAAATAGCAGGAGCAGGCGACACAGCCCATCCTTAGCAAGTAACAGCCTAGCACCTCCTGAAGAAGGTCCAGTAGAGCCCCACACAGACCAGATCCCCTGAAATGCCATGGCCCCTCACTCTCTTTCACCAAACTGGCACTGCAATGTCTAAGCAGAAAATATGGAATCAAGCACAGCTGCAGGCACTTGAGTAGGTTTATATCACCTCAACCCATGCATCTGTGCAAAGGGCAGGCCAGCCAGGTCAGCCAATCATTGCCCATTTGGGCTTGTGGTTTCAGAAAATGGGCCTCATTGTGCTGGCCAAGGCTCCAGGAGCACCTGTGGGTCCTGAGGGTGAGGATGGATATAGGGCTGCAGTTCTGACTTGTTTTCTAATCATTTTATCTGGCCCACAACTGGGAGAGAACTTCAGGAAAGACTTCTAATAAGAGAGACCCAGGGATCAGGGAGAGGAGGGGTGGTGGGTGGGGACAGGCTCAGTGCCCAGGTGCAGTGGAAACCTCTGGAAAACCCGCTGGAAGGAGGCTGCATACAGTGAAGCCCAGGGTCACAGACCTGTCCAGAACCTGCTGTTTGTTACCTCAGGTCCTAGTCTGAGGGACTCAAGGTCATATCTGTCCAACAGAGGAGCTAGGGTTGCTCTACAATGAGGGCACCATGGACAATTCCTAGATGCTGAGTTCTGTGGGATAACTGCCCAGCTGAACCCCATATCCTGGGAGGTGCCTGCCCATAAGAATCCCATGCTCCTGGGAGGTGCGAGTGAACTCTGTGCAATCATCACAGAGTAGCTTAGTGACTCTCATGTGGGCAGTGCTGGGATTAGATGAGAACAAGGACATGTTGAAGGACATCCCCTGAAACACCACCAGGCCCATCCAGAGTGAAGAGGTCAGTTGCGGGGTACTGTTTGCTGTGCTGGTGTGTGAGACTTCATGGATACCTCTTGTTTCTTCCACATGACACCAGAGAGGCCTCTCCAGAACACAGAAAACAGCCTGCTCAGAAACAGTGGAAGGTCCTGGTGACCAGGCATGGGACGTGAGAAGGAAGGACCAGACCAAGAGAACCTTTCTGCTCTGAGCTGGGAGTGGACAACAAATGGTGAGTGTGATCCAGAAAAGTGGCCCTGGTGATGGGAGACTTGATAAAACAATCTGAGTACAAGTTGGAAAAGAATTTCCAGACATAGAGTGTCTCAGAAGGAAGTGAGTTTTTATTAAGAACAAAGAGCAGAGATAAAGTGGGCACTGTGATCACAGCAGGCCAACCTGCTTTCAGATTAATGAAAGTTGACAGCTTTCGTGGCTTCAAGACAAAGAAAATTCCTGCTGGAAGGTTGATGTTAGGTGATTGGTTGGTACACCATAGGGTGTTTACTGGAGTGGGCATCTTTGCCTGGTAGGGAGTCAGGAAGCTTGTTCATGATGATCAGGGGCTTTTGGCAACAGTTGCAAAGGGACTCAGTCAGATTCACAGGTGACCTTGGTTCTAGTCTCCACTTCTGTGGCCTTGGTGTGAGGCCTCCCAGCTATGGCCTTGGAGAAGGACACACAACAAGACTCACCCTTCAGAGTAAAAGTTCCATTACATTATCTCTGTAGGAGAGATCCAGTGATCCTAGGTCTGTTTGGAAATTTCTTGGATACTGCAGGGACACAGAGTGTGAACCTGGTTATTGAACCTTGTTGGCAGAATTAGCATTTTCTCTGTGTTGGTGCTAAAAGGGTGTGAGCTGGCAGCTGCCTGAGAATCCATTCAAATGATGTTTCCCTACTTATGACATCAATAGGGTTGGTCAAAGTTTTTTGATTTCTTGTATAAGCAGGCAGCTTGCAACTCCTTGATGCAGGATCATTTCCATTAGAATGTCAACTAATCAAGGTAATAACAGTATGGCATCCAGCACTCTTAGACAATTTTCCAAGCCTGTTTCCTCAGGGGCAGATGCAATATAAGCTAGGAATGGGCTTACAAGGCTCAGAAAATGCAGGGAAATATACTGCCTATGACCCTGGAAATTAGGGCCTCTTGCAAACCTGGAGTTCTCACATCTTTAAATCTAGACAGTTGCTGATAGATAGATGTCTGTAAAACACTGTTTTTATGCCTTTCATTCATCTGGGAAGTGGGGTCACCCTGAGGACTATGGATGTGTGATTCCAAGTGCAGATTTAGGACAGAGTGCACTCCCTGGAGACAGTGGTCATGTGATCCAAAATGCATGCTTTAGGAGGGAGTCACCATAGACACTGTGAATATGCTGCTCCAGGTATAGGGTCTAGGAAGTGGGGTTACCCTGCCAATTGTGGACATGATTCCACAGGGGCAGGATCTGAGAGATGGGGTCATTCCAGATGCTGTGCCTGTATGTCCCCAGGTACAGGGTCTGCAGATATGTGTCACCCTAGAGACTATGGAATGTGACCCCAAGTGCAAGATCTGGTTGGTGGGGTAAGCCTGGAGACTCTGTGACTCAAAGTGCAGGTTATGGGGAGGGTATAACCCAAGAGACTGTGGACATATGACCCCAGATACATGGTCAGTGAGATGAGGTCACCCTGGAGACTGTGAATATGTTACCTCAGGTGCAGGTTCTGGGAGGGTTTTACCCTGGAGACTGTGGCCATGGGAACCCAGAGTCAGGGTCTGTAAGGTTAGATCCTCTCAATACTGTGGTCCTGACACCCTAGACCAGGGTCAGTGAAGTTGGGTCACCCTGAAAAATGTGGACGTGTGACCCCAAGTATATAATCTGGGGAAGAATATTACCATGAAGACTGTGGACATGTGGACACCAGGTGCAGGGTTTAGCAGGGGGTGTCTCAATGGAGACTGGACATATGACCCCAGGTGCAGAGTCTAGGAGGAGTGTCAAGCTGGATACTGTGGACCTGTGAACCAAGGTGCAGAGTCTGGATAGGGTCACATAAAAGACTTTGGATGTGTGACCCCAGGTACAGTGTCTGGGAAGGGTGTCACCCTGGAGACTATCCACATGTGACTCCAGGTTCAGGATGTGTGAGAGGGGTCACCTTTGAGACTGGACGTGTGACCACCGGTACTGGTGTGGAAGGGGGTGGTGGAATCACACAGGTGAGTGTGGACAAGTGACACCAGGCGCAGGGCTTGGGAGGAGGGGTCACCCGGGGGGCTCTGGACCTGTGACCCAAAGTGCTGAGTCATGGAGGGGGCTCACCCTGGGTGATATGGAATTGTGTTCCCAGGTACAAGGTCAGGGAGGGTGTCTGCCTGGAAACTGCAGATATTTTACCCCAAGTACAGGGTCTGGGAGGGCGGTCACACTGGAGATTGTGCATGGATGACACCAGATTCAGGATCTGGGTGGGGATGTCATCCTGAATATTTTGTAACTATGACCTCAGGTACAGTTGTATGTACAGGGTATGAAGGGTGTCCTCTGGAGGTGGCAGATATTTGACCCAAAGTACAGGGTCTGGGTGGGGGTTCACATGTGAGACTGTGAACATGTGATCCAGGTACAAGGTCTGGGGAGTGACAGCACCCCGTAGACTATGGACATGTGTCACCAGGTACTGGGTCTGGGAGAATGCAGACGGTAGAAACTAGATATGTAACCCCAAATACAGTGTCTGGGAGAGGTCACCCAGGAGACTGAAGATATTTGATCTCAGATAGAGGATCTGGGATGGTGTCACCCTGGAAACTGTAGACATGTAACATGAGTATATGGTCTGGGAGGGGAGCTCACAATGGAAACTGTGGCTGTGTCATCCCAGGTGCTAGGACTAATGTGGTAGTGTCACCCTGAAGCCTGTGGACTGTATCCACAGGTATGAGTTGGGAGGGCGGTGTCACCCTGGAGACTGGAATGTGACCAGAGGTTCAAAATCTGGGAGTGGTGGTCACCATGGAGACAATGTACATGTGACCAGAGGTAAAAAGTTCTGGTGAGGTGGGGTCACCATGGAGAATGTGGATGTGTGACCCCAG
Organism: Litocranius walleri; assembly: GCA_006410535.1. Taxonomy (NCBI): domain Eukaryota; kingdom Metazoa; phylum Chordata; class Mammalia; order Artiodactyla; family Bovidae; genus Litocranius; species Litocranius walleri. Next base: position 24,516 of record SJYG01001159.1, read on the forward strand.
GTGTAGGGTCTGGCGGAGGCGGTTACCCTGGAAACTAGAAATGTGACCCCAAGTACAGGGTCTGGTTGAGGTGTCACCAAGGAGACTGTGGACATTTGACCCCAGGTGCTTGTATTTCAAAGGGTGACCATTTAACTTGAGGATTTGTGACCCCAGGTGAAAGGTCTGGGAGTAAGGCTCACCCTGGACTGTGGTTATTTAACACCGTATGCACGGTCTGGAGAGAGGGCTCTCTGTGGAGACTGTGGACATGAGACCCCAGGTGCAGGTTCTGTGAGTTGATTTCTCCCTGGAGAAAGTGGACAGGTGACCCAAAATGCAGTGTCTGGGGTAGAGGCTGATGCTGGAGCCTGTGGATATGTAAAGCCAGGTAAAGTGTCTGGGAGGTAGGGTCACCGTTAAGACTGTGGACATGTGAACCTCAGTGCAGGGTCTGGGAGAGTGTTCACCCTAGAGACTATGGACATGTGACCCTATGAATAGGGTCTATGAAGGGGTTCATCAGGGAAACTGTGGCCATGTGAAACCAGGTAAAGGATCTGATGTGGGGTGTGAACATGGAGACTATGGTCATATAACCCCTGATGCAGGGGAGAAAGGGGTTGCCCTGGAAACTGGGTGTGTGATCCCCGGTGCATGATATGAGAGGAATTCATCATGGAGACTATGAACCTGAAATTCCAGGTATAGTGTCTGGGAGGTGGGGTTACCATGCAGACTGTGTGCAAGTGTTTCTGGTTACTGGGTCTGGGTAGTGGGGTCACCCTGAGGACTATGAATGTGTAACCCAAAATACAGAGTCTTGGGAGGGTGCTCTCCCTGCATACTATGGATGTGTGATTCCAGATGCAGGATCTAGGACGTGGGGTCACTCTGGGGATTGTGAACATGTTACATCAGGTGAATGGTCTGGGAGGGAGTTACCCTGGAGACTGAACATGTTACCCTAAGTGCAGGGACTGGGAGATGGTGTCACAGGACATTGTGGTCATAAGACCTCAGGTACACAGTCTGGATTTTGGCTCATACTAGAGATTGTGGACATGTGATCCCATGTATGTGGTCTGGGAGGGATTCATCCTGCATACTACAGAAATTTGACCCCAGGTACATGATCAGGAGGGGGTTACCCTGGAGACTGTTTATGTGTGACCTCACATGCAGTTTCTGGGAGGTGGAGTCACACTTCAGACTGTAGACATGTGATCCTGGTCCAGGGTGTTGGAGGGGAGTCACCCTGGATCTGGTGGACATGGGACCTTAGGTACAGGGTCTGGGAAGAGATGTCACACTGGGCACTGTGGTCATGTGACACCAGGAATAGTCTGGAGGTGGTCTCATCCTGGAGACTGTTTATGTGTGACACCAGGTGCAGGGTCTGGGAGGTGGGTCCCCCTTTAGACTCTAGACATGTGACCCCAGGTACAGGGTCTGGAAGTGGGGTTACCCTGGGGCAAGGAACATGTGACCCAAGGTCCCAGGTCTGGGGAGAGGTTGCACCAAGGAGACTGTGGATGTGTGACCACACATACAGGCTCTGGGAGGGTGTCACTCAGATGAATGTGGACTTGTGAACCTGGTAAAGTGTAGTCACCCTGGAGACTGTGGACATGTGAACCCAAGTGTGGGGTGTAAGCGATGTCAAAAAGAATTTTGACATATGACCCCAGGTGCAGGTACTTCGAAGCAGTTAACATGGAGCCTGTGGATGTGTGAACCCAGGGTCTGGGAGGTGAGGTCACCCTTGAGACTGGACATACGACCCCAGGTACAGGATCTTGAGGTGGGTTCATTTTGGAAACTATGGATATGTGACCCCAGGCTCAGGGGTGGAGGACATTCACCCTGCAGAATGTGGACATGTGATCCCATATACAGGGTCTACAAAGGTGTTCACCAGGGAGACTGGCCATGTGACACCTGGTATAGTATCTGAAGAGGGATGTCAGCATGGAGACAGTGAATATGTACACCAGGTGCTTGGATGTGGGCTGTGGTCACCCTCAGGACTGCATGTGTGACACAGTGTCAGTGTCTGGAATGTTTGTCACCCTAGAGATGGTGCACCTTTGAATTCAGGTACAGGTTCTGGGAGGTGCTTTCACCCTGGGGACTGTGGACATGTGACAGCAGGTACAGGGTCTGAGTGATGGTGTCACCCTATGGACTATGGATATGTGATCCCACGTGTAGAATCTGAAAGAGGGGCCTCTCTAGAGACTTATGGATGTCTTATCCTTGATGCAAAGTCAGGGAAGAGGTCACCATGAACACTGTGGATGTCTGACCCCAGGTATTGGGACTTGGAGACAGGGTCACCCTCGAGACTGTGGACATGTGACCCCAAGTACAGCATCTGGGAAGTGGAGTCAGCATGGGTAATATGGACGTTTGACCCAAACTGTAGGGTCTAGGGAGAGGGCTAACACTGAAGGCTTGATATGTGATTCCAGGTGCATGTTCTGGGAGGGTGTCACCTTGGAGATTGTGGATGTGTGACTCCACATATAGGGTATAGGAGGTGGGGTCACACTTTAGACTGCAGACATGTGACCCTGGTCCAGAGTCACTCTGGAGATTGTGAACATAGGATCCCAGGTACATTGTTTGGGAACTGGGTCACTGTGGAGATGGTGAACATATGACCCCAGGTGCAGGGTCTTGGAAAGGGGTCACCCTGGAGACTGGATGTGTGACCCCAGGTAGAGTTTCAAGGAGAGTGTCACCCTAGGCTATGGACATGTGACCCCAAGTGCAGGATTTGGGAGAGGGGTCACCTTGTTGACTGGACATATGTTACCAGGTGCAGATTATGGGCAGGAGGGATAACTTGGATATTGTCAAAGTGTGATACCAGGCACAGGGTCTGAGCATACCCTCATGGCTCAAAAGCTCCCCCCATAGCTCAGTTGGTAAAGATTTGACCTGCAATGCAGGGGACCCGGGTTTGATTCCTGGGCTGAGAAGATTTCCTGGAGAAGGAAATGGCAACCTACTCCAGTATTCTTGCCTGGAAAATCCCATGGATAGAGGAACCTCGTTGACTACAGTCCATGGGATCACAAGAGTTGGACAGGACTTAGTGACTAAACCACCACCATTAAAGACTGTTAAGGAGTGAAAGTTTGACAAATAGAAAATAAATAGAAAGGGTCTGGGGGAGGGGGTCACCTTGGAGACTGTGTACGTGTGACCCCAGGTACAGTGTTTGGAAAGGATGTCATCCTGGTGACTGTGGACATGTGAGCACAGGTAAAGGGTGTAGAAGGAGGGTCACCATGACCCCAGGTACAAGGTAAGTGATATGAGGTCACCGTGGAAACTGTGGACATGTGACTGTAGGTGTAGGGTCTGGGAGGGATTTACCTCAGAGACCAACCGTCAGTTTGTTTTGGTCAGTCGCCAAGGCACCCATCGGTTTTGGTTTTGTTTGTCACCATGGCAACCGTCAATTTCTTTTGTTCGGTAGCCATGGCAACTGTCGTTTGTTTTAGTCGGTCTCCATGTCAACCATTGGTTTGTTTTGGTTGGTCTCCATGGCAACCCTTGGTTTGTTTTGGTTGGTCTCCATGGCAACCCTTGGTTTGTTTTGGTCGGTTTCCATGGTAACCCTTGGTTTGTTTTGGCAATCGTCAGTTTCTTTTGGTCGGTTGCCATAGCACCCTTCAGTTTTGGTTTTGTTGTCGATTTGTTTTGGTCCATCGCCATGGCAACCATTGGTTTGTTTTGGCGACTGTCGGTTTGTTTTAGTTGGTCGCCATGGCACCCATCGATTTTGGTTTTATTTGTTGCAATGACAATTGACTCTTTGTTTTGGTCTGTCCCAATGGCAACCGTTGGTGTGTTTTGGTCTGTTGCCAGGGTTACGGCTATAAGTAGTGATACTTTCATCCTCTGGGCAAGTTCATCTAAAACTTCTTTCTCTTCCTTTTTTGGTATCACTGTCCAAAATTATATATATNGCCATGGCAACCGTCGGTGGGTTTTGGTCCGTCACCATGGTTAGGGCTATAAGTAGTGACACTTTCATCCTATGGGCAAGTTCATCTGAGACTTCTTTCTCTTCCTTTCTTGGTATCACTGTCCAAAATTATATATATATTTATTTTTATTTTTTTATTTTTGTAAAATGACCTCATTACAATATGTACCCTTAAGTAGAGAGAAAATTTAAGAAAGTCTGGGCATGTTAAGATCAGCTCAAACTGCACTCTTGTCTTAGCACACTGTCTGGTAAATAATAGAAATTCAGTAAGCAGTCTATGATTTGACATATGTTTGTTTTGTGAATTCGCCAGTTAGTCCTAGTTTTACTTTTGAAAACTTTCAAATTAAGTCTCCTTACTGTGGCTGTAATTTGAATGAAGGTAGTGAAAGAGGAGAGTGAAACACTTGGCTTAAAGCTAAACATTCAGAAAATGAAGATCATGGCATCCAGTCCCATCACTTCATGGGAAATAGATGGTGAAACAGTGGAAAGTGTCAGACTTTTTATTTTGGGTGGTTCCAAAATCACTGCAGATGGTGACTGCAGCCATGAAATTAAAAGACGCTTACTCCTTGGAAGAAAAGTTATGACCGACCTAGATAGCATATTCAAAAGCAGAGACATTACTTTGCCAACAAAGGTCTGTCTAGTCAAGGCTAGTAGTCATGAATGAAAGTGAGAGTTGGACTGTGAAGAAGGCTGAGCACCAACGAATTGATGTGTTTGAACTGCGGTGTTGGGAAAGACTTTTGAGAATCCCTTGGACTGCAAGGAGATCCAACCAGTCCAGTTTGTTGGAGATGAGCCCTGGGATTTCTTTGGAAGCAATGATGCTAAAGCTGAAACTCTAGTTCTTTTGGCACCTCATGCAAAGAGTTGACTCATTGGAAAGAACTCTGATGCTGGGAACGACTGGGGACAGAAGAAGAAGAGGATGACAGAGGATGAGATGGCTGGATGGCATCAATGACTCGATGGACATGAGTTTGAGTGAAATCCTGGAGTTGGTGATAGACATAGAGGCCTGGGGTGTTGCAACTCATGGGGTTGCAAAGAGTCGGACAGGACTGAGACACTGAACTGAACTTATTGTGAAATAAACGAGGGATTTTTTTCTTTCTATGTCATGTAGGACTAAGTTTGCCTATGTCAGATAAAAATAAAAATAGCATAGAGGAGACAGAAGGTAATTTCTGTATCAAGACTCACCCTAGAAGACCTCAGTCATGGACTGAAAACTGACATCTCTTTGTTGTATCCTGTGACTCATAAAAAATATCGTGAAAGATTCTCTTCCTAAATTATCTCTATGGACAGATTTATTGATACACTTCAGCTATCTTATTTATGTTTCAGACATCAAAATAGAAGAATTATTCATTCCGGGTTAGCAGCGTTATACTTGTTTGTTTTGCTGGGTCACCATGGTGATGGTCAGTTTGTTTTCGTCAGTCGTCATGGCAAACCTTGATTTGTTTTGGTCGGTCGCCATATCAACCTTCGGTTTGTTGTGGTCAGTCGGCATGGCAACTGTCGGTTTGTTTTGGTCCATCGCCATGACAACCGTTGGTTTGTTTAGGGCGGCCGCCATGGCAACTTTTGTTTGTTTTGGTCGGATGCCACAGCAACCGTCGGTTTGTTTTGGTTGGTCACCATGGCAACAGTTGGTTTGTTTTGGTTGGTCACCACAGCAACCGTCGGTTTGTTTTGATCGGTCGCCATGGCAACCGTCGGTGGGTTTTGGTCCGTCACCATGGTTAGGGCTATAAGTAGTGACACTTTCATCCTATGGGCAAGTTCATCTGAGACTTCTTTCTCTTCCTTTCTTGGTATCACTGTCCAAAATTATATATATATTTATTTTTATTTTTTTATTTTTGTAAAATGACCTCATTACAATATGTACCCTTAAGTAGAGAGAAAATTTAAGAAAGTCTGGGCATGTTAAGATCAGCTCAAACTGCACTCTTGTCTTAGCACACTGTCTGGTAAATAATAGAAATTCAGTAAGCAGTCTATGATTTGACATATGTTTGTTTTGTGAATTCGCCAGTTAGTCCTAGTTTTACTTTTGAAAACTTTCAAATTAAGTCTCCTTACTGTGGCTGTAATTTGAATGAAGGTAGTGAAAGAGGAGAGTGAAACACTTGGCTTAAAGCTAAACATTCAGAAAATGAAGATCATGGCATCCAGTCCCATCACTTCATGGGAAATAGATGGTGAAACAGTGGAAATAGTGTCAGACTTTATTTTGGGTGGTTCCAAAATCACTGCAGATGGTGACTGCAACCATGAAATTAAAAGACGCTTACTCCTTGGAAGAAAAGTTATGACCAGCCTAGATAGCATATTCAAAAGCAGAGACATTACTTTGCCAACTAAGGTCTGTCTAGTCAAGGCTATGGTTTTCCAGTAGTCATGTATCAAAGTGAGAGTTGGACTGTGAAGAAGGCTGAGCACCAAAGAACTGATGTGTTTGAACTGTGGTGTTGGACAAGACCCTTGAGATCCCTTCAACTGCAAGGAGATCCAACCAGTCCATTTTGTAGGAGATCAGCCCTAGGACATTTTTGGAAGGAATGATCATAAAGCTGAAACTCTAGTACTTTGGCCACCTCATGGCAAGAGTTGACTCACTGGAAAGAACTCTGATGCTGGGAGGGATTGGGGGCAGTGGAAGAAGAGGACGATCGAGGATGAGATGGCTGGATGGAATCATTGACTCGATGGACATGAGTCTGAGTGAACTCCTGGAGTTGGTGATAGACAGGGAGGCCTGGGGTGCTGAAATTCATGGAGGTGCAAAGAGTCGGACAGGACTGAGACTGAACTGAATTTTTGTGAAATAAACGGGTGATTTTTTGTCCTCTATGTCATGTAGAACTAAGTTTGCCTATGTCAGAAAAAATAATAATAGCATAGAGGAGACAGAAGGTAATTTCTGTATCAAAATTCACCCTAGAAGACCTCAATCATGGATGGAAAACTGACATCTCTTTGTTGTATCCTGTGACACATAAAAAATATCGTGGAAGGTTCTCTTCCTAAATTATTGGTATGAACAGATTTATTGATACACTTGAGCTATCTTATTTATGTTTCAGACATCAAAATAAAAGATAATTATTCTTTCCCTGTTAGCAGTGTTACACCTGTTTGTTTTGGTTGGTTGCCACGGCAACCATCGTTTTGTTTTGGTCGGTTGCCATGGCAACCGTCAGTTTGTTTTAATCCGTCACCATGGTTAGGGCTATAAGTAGTGACACTTTCATCCTATGGGCAATTTCATCTGAGACTTCTTTCTCTTCCTTTTTTGGTATCACTGTCTAAAATTATATATATATTCTTTTTATTTTTATTTTTTTGTAAAATGACCACATTTCAATATGTACCCTTAAGTAGAGAGAAAACTTAAGGAAGTCCAGGCATGTTAAGATCAGCTCAAACTGCACTCTTGTCTTAGCACACTGTCTGGTAAATAATAGAAATTCGGTAAGCAGTCTATGACTTGACATAGGTTTGTTTTGTGAATTTGCCAGTTAGTCCTAGTTTTACTTTTGAAAACTTTCAAATTAAGTCTCCTTACTGTGGCTGTAATTTGAATGAAGGTAGTGAAAGAGGAGAGTGAAACACTTGGCTTAAAGCTAAACATTCAGAAAATGAAGATCATGGCATCCAGTCCCATCACTTCATGGGAAATAGATGGTGAAACAGTGGAAATAGTGTCAGACTTTATTTTGGGTGGTTCCAAAATCACTGCAGGTGGTGACTGCAGCCATGAAATTAAAAGACGCTTACTCCTTGGAAGAAAAGTTGTAACCAACCTAGATAACATTCAAAAGCAGAGACATTACTATGCCAACTAAGGTCTGTCTAGTTAAGGCTATGGTTTTTCCAGTAGTCATGTATCAAAGTGAGAGTTGGACTGCGAAGAAGGCTGAGCACCAAAGAACTGATGTGTTTGAACTGTGGTGTTGGACAAGACCCTTGAGATCCCTTCAACTGCAAGGAGATCCAACCAGTCCATTTTGTAGGAGATCAGCCCTGGGACTTTTTTGGGAGGAATGATCGTAAAGCTGAAACTCTAGTACTTTGGCCACCTCATGGGAAGTGTTGACTCATTGGAAAGAACTCTGATGCTGGGAGGGATTGGGGGCAGTTCGAGAAGAGGATGACAGAGGATGAGATGGCTGGATGGAATCATTGACTCGATGGACATGAGTCTGAGTGAACTCCTGGAGTTGGTGATAGATAGGGAATCCTGGGGTGCTGCAACTCATGGGGGTGCAAAGAGTCGGACAGGACTGAGAGACTAAACTGAACTTATTGTGAAATAAACGGGTGATTTTTTTCCTCTATGTCATGTAGGACTAAGTTTGCCTATGTCAGAAAACTTAATAATAGCATAGAGGAGACAGAAGGTAATTTCTGTAGCAAAATTCACCCTAGAAGACCTCTATCATGGACGGAAAACTGACATCTCTTTGTTGTATCCTGTGACACATAAAAAATATCGTGGAATGTTCTCTTCCTAAATTATCTGTATGAACAGATTTATTGATACACTTGAGCTATCTTATTAATGTTTCCGACATTGAAAAAAAGACAATTATTCTTTCCCTGTTAGCAGTGTTAGACATGTTTGTTTTGTTCGGAGGCCATTTCAACCATTGGTTTTTTATGGTCGGTCAATATGGCAACTGTCGATTTGCTCTGGTCGGTTGCCTTGGCAGCCGTTGTTTTGTTTTGGTCGGTCACCATTGCATCCATAGGTTTGTCTTGATCAGTGGCCATGGCAACCGTCGGTGTGTTTTGGTTGGTCACCATGGCAACCGTCGGTGTATTTTAGTCCGTCGCCATGGCAACCGTTGGTTTGTTTGGTCCGCAGCCATGGCCATCGTCAATTTGTTTTTGTCCATCGCCATGGTTACGGGTATAAGTAGTGACACTTTCATCCTATGGGCAAGTTCATCTAAAACTTCTTTCTCTTTCTTTTTTGGTATCTCTTTACAATATTATATATATATTTCTTTTTGTTTTTTTTTGTAAAATCACCTCATTACAATATGTACCCTTAAGTAGAGCGAAAATTTCAGTAAGTCCAGGCATGTTAAGATCAGCTCAAACTGCACTCTTGTCTTAGCACACTATCTCGTAAATAATAGAAATTCAGTAAGCAGTCTATGATTTGACATATGTTTGTTTTGTGAATTCGCCAGTTAGTCCTAGTTTTACTTTTGAAAACTTTCAAATTAAGTCTCCTTACTGTGGCTGTAATTTGAATGAAGGTAGTGAAAGAGGAGAGTGAAACTCTTGGCTTAAATCTAAACATTCAGAAAATGAAGATCATGGCATCCAGTCCCATCACTTCATGGGAAATAGATGGTGAAACAGTGGAAATAGTGTCAGACTTTATTTTGGGTGGTTCCAAAATCACTGCAGATGGTGACTGCAGCCATGAAATTAAAAGATGCTTACTCCTTGGAAGAAAAGTTATGACCAGCCTAGATAGCATATTCAAAAGCAGAGACATTACTTTGCCAACTAAGGTCTGTCTAGTCAAGGCTAGTAGTCATGAATGAAAGTGAGAGTTGGACTGTGAAGAAGGCTGAGCACCAAAGAATTGATGTGTATGCACTGTGGTTTTGGAGAAGACGTTTTAGAACCCTTTGAACTGTAAGGAGATCCAACAAGTCCATTTTGTAGGAGATCAGCCCTGGGACTTCTTTGGAAGCAATGATGCTAAATCTGAAACTCTAGTACTTTGGCCACCTCATTCGAAGAGTTGACTCACTGGAAAGTACTCTGATGCTGGGAGCGATTGGGGGCAGGTGGAGAAGAGGACGTCAGAGGATGAGATGGCTGGATGGCATCACTGAATCGATGGACATGAGTCTGAGTGAACTCCTGGAGTTGGTGATAGACAGGGAGGCCTGGGGTGCTGCAATTCATGGGGTTGCAAAGCGTCAGACAGAACTGAGAGACTGAACTGAACTGATTGTGAAATAAACGGGTGATTTTTTTCTCTATGTCAGGTAGGACCAAGTTTACCTATATCTGAAAATATAATAATAGCATACAAGAGACAGAAGGTAATTTCTGTATCAAGATTCACCCTAGAAGACCTCTATCATGGACGGAAAACTGACACCTCTTTGTTGTATCCTGTAACTGATAAAAAAAAATTGTGGAAGATTCTCCTCCTAAATTATCTTTTTGGACAGATTTATTGATTCACTTGAGCTATCTTATTTATGTTGCAGACATCAAAAAAGAAGACAATTATTCTTTCCTCGTTAGCAGTGTTATACTTGCTAAACTTTAAACAGACATATGGATGACAAGAGTACAGTAATATTCCCAGGTACCTTGGAGCTGAGTGTGTCCACATGGCTAGGCTTTGGCCTCTGAGATATTCATGAGGATGACGTGCAGATTCTGAGAATTTTCCTAAAAAGTAACTTTCTTCTAATTATCTTTCCTCCTGCTAGCTAGAATGACAACATAAAAGTTGGAGTTGAAGCAACATTGGGGGCATCTGTGGTAACTTAACAAAAGAGGCCCGAATGTGTGATTAGTAAGAAAGAAGACGCTTGGTTCCACAGAGCACACCAGCTCTGGGACCAACATCTCCAGGATCTGCCATGAGAGAAAAAAAAAACTGATAATAATAATTTGTGTTTGATTTACAGAACCATTCTCTTGCAACCAAAATCTAATCCAAACCAATGAATTACCTTGTTTCTTCATATATCATTCCAGGATGATTAAGCCTTTACCATTTCTTTAAGTGTCTCATTTCCTTTGAAAATGTATGTTCATACCAAACTCTGAAGACAGAGGTTAATTCTAGCATTCTTTGTAGCCATTAAAATGTACTCATAACTTTGAAAAATGGTGCATTGATTGGAAAATGTCAGGCTAAAGACTAAAGGAACTGTACCTAAACACTGTACTCAAACTGAGAAATTTGTTTCAAATAGTAGTACAGGTTAACAATTCAATAACTGTTTTACATGCAAATGGGAATTGAACAAGTAAGTAAATTGATATGGATGGTGGGAATCAGAGGAAAATCATAGATGAGAACATTTCTCTAAGATTAGAGTAAACCCTGTTTTTCCATTTACATGGTACATGATCCATCCCTAATGTGGTTTATATAATGATGGGTTTGATCAATATCAATCTGATATTGATCTCATTGAGATGTTAACCTCTTCACCATGTTTTCTACAACAAGCTGTGTGTATTTATCAGAAGCACTAGTTTAAACATCTTGCCGTTTCTAATTCCTTTTCTGCCTTAAAAACAAAATTTCTCCAAAGAAATACTCTCACTAAGAAATCTTTAATTACATCCCTTCTCTGTTCAAATGGTCTTTTGTTGTTGTTCAGTCACTAAGTTGTGCCTGACTCTTTTGCAACACCATGGACTGTAGCCTGCCAGGCTCCTCTATCCATGGAATTTCCCAGGCAAGAATACTGGAGTGGGTTGCCATTTCCTACTCTAGGGAATCTTCCCTGGCTAATTATCAAACTTGTGCCTCTTGCTTTGGCAGGCAGATTCTTTACCATCAAACCACTAGGGATGCCCTCAAATAGTCTTATGGGATGAAAGATCCTTACTCTTGTTTTCCCTGTTTCAAATCAAACTTGTATTTATGGTTTATTTGTCATATTTCTGCATAACCCCTACACCTTTCAAAATTCCCAAATACATCTTTAACCTTCCCCCCTTTCCCACCATCATAATCTCTATTTTAGCTACATTTTTCACAGACCTATTCTGTCATCACTCCTATTTAAGGCTAAAATTAAATGCCATGAAGATGGATCTATTCTGTTATTTCCAGCAAGGATGGATCATCCTATTCTCTGAATTCATAATGCCATTTAGTTGTTTAAGAAATTTACTTCATTCTACTAGCAACATAAATGTATGTATGCAAATGAGTCTGGACATGTATTTGCTGTATTCAGTTGCTATTTATCCTGATAACTCATTTCAAGTTTCATCACTTTTGTTACATAAGCAAGAACTGTTCTTTCCCTATCAACTAGTAAGAGGTACTTGTGAAAAGAAGAAAGATTATGCTTTCATGATGATATAATTGTACTAGAAACACAAGTTGTATACACTACCATAAGAAAAACTTCCTGAAGCTTCATGAAAATTCAAACTGAAATGATAAAATTTTTGCCACATTATCACATTTTTTCCAGATTTGTAAATAAATGTGTGTATATATTAGAATTTGTCACCCAGCAAAAGTATGTGCCTATTTCCTTTTTGTCCCCAATTCAAGACTTTCAAGGTTGCACTGGTGATACATAATCTTGCTGCTAATGCAGGAGGCAAAAAAGATGCAAGTTCAATCCCTGGGTTGGGAAGATCCAGTACAGTAGGAAATTACAACCAATCCAGTACCCTTGCTTGGAAAATTCCATGGGCAGAGGAGCTTGGCAGACTACAATCCACAGGGCTGAGTCAGACGTGACAGAGCACGCACATACCCAACTTCATATTATATTTTTTGAGCCAGTACAGGTGTTTTACCTGTGGATAGCACAGCTATGATCCTTGGCCTTCTAGAATTTGTTGTCTTTGAGGGTGTAAAGAGTGTACTAAATAACCAATTACAACATCCTACATTTTTGGTTAAGGAAGTCCTGAATGTTGATTCTATAAGGGTGGTTATGGAAGGCAAATAAACCAAGCTCCAGAGGTCAAGAAAAGCTTCCTGGAGAATGTGTTTAAGATATGATCCCAGAACATTCCCATACACTGATGCAAGTGAGAATGATCTATCAAGGGAATAGAAAGTTCAAAGTAATAATTTAATTTGTAATGAGGGGAAATAGAAATGAAAGTAGTGGGAAATGTAACCAGGGGTCAATGAACAATTTCAAGAAGACTAACACAAAGTTCCAACAAATTACTAGTTGTCCATCAGCAGACGAATGGATAAGAAAGCTGTGGTACATATATACAATGGAGTGTTACTCAGTCATTAAAAAGAATACATTTGAGTCAGTTCTAATGAGGTAGATGAAACTGGAGCTTATTATACAGAGTGAAGTAAGCCAGAAAGAAAAACACCAATAGAGTATACTAACGCATATATATGGAGTTTAGAAAGATGGTGACCCTGTATGCGAGATACCAAAAAAGACACAGGTGTATAGAACAGTCTTATGGACTCTGTGAGAGAGGGTGAGAGTAGAATGATTTGGGAGAATGGCATTGAAACATGTATAATATCATATGTGAAACGAATTGCCAGTCTAGGTTTGATACATGATACAGGATGCTCAGGGCTGGTGCACTGGGATGACCTAGAGGGACGGAATGTGGAGGGAGGGGGAAGGGGGTTCAGGATGGGGAACATGTGTACACCTGTGGCAGATTCATGTTGATGTATGGCAAAAGCAATACCATACTGTAAATTAATTGGCCTCCAATTAAGATAAATTTATATTCAAAAAAAACAAGGATGCTCAGGGCTGGTGCACTGGGATGACCTAGAGGGACAGAATGTAGAAGGAGGTGGGAGGGGGGTTCAGGATGGGGAACATGTGTACACCTGTGGCAGATTCATGTTGATGTATGGCAAAAGCAATGCCATATTGTAAATTAATTGGCCTCCAATTAAGATAAATTTATATTTAAAAAACCTATCATGTGCTTTTGGTTGTTTGCTTTTATAAAAACATTGTGTTTGTTAATATATTTTTCTACAAATTTGCTTGCATAATATTTTACATTTTTTTACATAATTACTAAACCTTTAAGAGAATAACATTTACCTCCTTTAAAAATGTTACAGATACTTTAAGGGAGTCATTTTCCCAGTATTATGATTATTAATATCATCTCAAGTATAGATTGATTCATAATAATAATTATAAAAGTAATTCATCATAATTTATTGTTGTTTTTGTTCAGTCATCCAGTCATGTCCAATTCTTTGCAACCCCATGGACTACAGCACACCAGGCCTTCCTGTCCCTCACCATCTCCCAAAGTTTGCCCAAGCCCATATCCATTTCATCAGTGATGTCATCCAGCCATTTTATCCTCTGATGCCCTCTTCTCTTTCTGCCTTCAATCTTTCCCAGCATCAGGGACTTTTCCAATAAGTTGGTTGTTTGTACATATGACCAAAATACTGTCACTTCAGCTTTAACATTGGTCTCCTCAGCTAATATTCAGGTTTGATTTCTGTTAAGATTGACCGGTTTGATACTCTTTCTGCCCAAGGAACCCTCAGGAGTCTTCTCCAGCATCATCGTTCAAAGACATCAGTTCTTTGACATTCTGCCTTCTTTATGATCCAGCTCCCCACAACCGTACATGACCAATGGGAAGACCATTACCATGAAGTAATGGGGCCAGATGCCATGTTCTTAGTTTATTTAATATTTAGTCTCAAGCTGCCTCTTTCACTCTACTCCTTCATGTCACCAAGAGGCTCTTTAGTTCCTCTTTACTTCCAGCAAGTATTCAGGTTTGATTCCCCTTAATATTGACTGGTTTGATCTCTTTGCTGTCCATGGGACCTTCAGGAGTCCTTCAGCACCACAGTTCAAAGGTGTCATTTCTTTGGCGTTCTGCCTTCTTTACAGTCCAGCTCTCACAACTGTACATGACCACTAGGAAGACCATAGACTTGACTACACAGACCTTTGTCAGCAGAGCAGTGTCTCTGAAAAACAGAGCTTTTCAACACACTGTCTAAGTTTGTCAGAGTTTTCCTACCAAGAAGCAATCATCTTCTGATTTCATGGCTACAATCACCATCCACTGTGATTTTAGAGCCCTAGAAGAGGAAATCTGTCACTACTTTCACTTTTTCCTCTTCTATTTGCCATGAAGTAATGGGGCCAGATACCATGTTCTTAGTTTATTTAATATTAAGTTTTAAGCCAACTCTTTCACTCTCCTCCTTACCTCACCAAGAGACTCTTTAGCTCATCTTCATTTTCTGCCATTAGAATGGTATCATCCACATAGCTGAGGTTGTTGATCATTTTCTGCCTATCTTGATTCTGGCTTGTAACTCATCAAGCTCAACATTTCTCATGATATACTCAGCATATAGGTTAAACAAACAGGGTGACAGCAGACAGCACTGTTGCACTCCTTTCTCAATCTTGAGTCAAGTTTGGTGACTGTTCCACACAGTATTCTAACTATTGCTTCTTGACCTGCATACAGGTTTCTCAGGAGCCAGGTAAGATAGTCTGAAATTCCCATCTCTTTAAGAGTTTTCCACAGTTTACTATGAGCCACACCATCAAAGGCTTTAGCATAGCTGATGAAATAGAGGTAGATGTTTTACTGGAATTCACTAACTTTCTCTAAGATCAAGTGAATGTAGGCAATTTGATCTCTGGTTCCTCGTCCTTTTCTAAACCCAACTTGGACATCTGGAAATTCTATGTTTGCTTAATGCTGAAGCCTAGCATGCAAGATTTTAAGCATGATCTTACTAGCATGGAAGATGAGTGCAATTGTCCGATGGTTGGCACATTCTTTAGTACTACCCTTCCTGAGAGTTAGGATAAAAATTGACCTTTTCCAGTACTGTGGTCACTACTGGGTCTTTCAGGTTTGCTGACAAATGGAATGCAACACCTTGATGGCATCATCCTTTAGAGTTTTGGATAGTTCTATTGGAATTCCATCATGTACACTAGCTTTATTAACAGCAGGGCTTCCTAAGGCCCACTTGCCCTCACACTCCAGAACGTCTGGATTTGGGTGACTGACAACCTAATCATAGTAATCTAGTTCATTAGGATGTTTTTTTTTTAGTTGTTTGCTTTTATAAAAACATTGTGTTTGTTAATATATTTTTCTACAAATTTGCTTACATAATTTTTTACATTTTTTTACATAATTATTAAATCTTTAAGAGAATAACATTTACCTCCTTTAAAAATGTTACAGACACTTTAAGGGAGTCGTTTTCCCAGTATTATGATTATTAATATCTCAAGTATAGATTGATTCATAATAATAATTATAAAAGTAATTCATCATAATTTATTGTTGTTTTTGTTCGGTCATCCAGTCATGTCCAATTCTTTGCAACCCCATGGACTACAGCACACCAGGCCTTCCTGTCCCTCACCATCTCCCAAAGTTTGCCCAAGCTCATGTCCATTCCATCAGTGATGTCATCCAGCCATTTTATCCTCTGATGCCCTCTTCTCTTTCTGCCTTCAATCTTTCCCAGCATCAGGGACTCAATAAGTTGGTTGTTTGTACATATGACCAAAATACTGTGACGTCAGCTTTAACATCGGTCCCCTCAGCTAATATTCAGGTTTGATTTCCGTTAAGATTGACCAGTTTGATACCCTTTCTGCCCAAGGAACCCTCAGGAGTCTTCTCCAGCATCACCATTCAAAGACATCAGTTCTTTGACATTCTGCCTTCTTTATGATCCAGCTCCCACAACCATACATGACCAATGGGAAGACCATTACCATGAAGTAATGGGGCCTGATGCCATGTTCTTAGTTTATTTAATATTTAGTCTCAAGCTGCCTCTTTCACTCTACTCCTTCATGTCACCAAGAGGCTCTTTAGTTCCTCTTTACTTCCAGCAAGTATTCAGGTTTGATTCCCCTTAATATTGACTGGTTTGATCTCTTTGCTGTCCACGGGACCTTCAGGAGTCCTTCAGCACCACAGTTCAAAGGTGTCAGTTCTTTGGCATTCTGCCTTCTTTACAGTCCAGCTCTCACAACTGTACATGACCACTAGGAAGACCATAGACCTGACTACACAGACCTTTGTCAGCAGAGCAGTGTCTCTGAAAAACAGAGCTTTTCAACACACTGTCTAAGTTTGTCAGAGTTTTCCTACCAAGAAGCAATCATCTTCTGATTTCATTGCTACAGTCACAATCCACTGTGATTTTAAAGCCCTAGAAGAGGAAATCTGTCACTACTTTCACTTTTTCCTCTTCTATTTGCCAGGAAGTAATGGGGCCAGATATCACGTTCTTAGTTTATTTAATATTAAGTCTTAAGCCAACTCTTTCACTCTCCTCCTTACCTCACCAAGAGGCTCTTTAGTTCATCTTCATTTCCTGCCGTTAGAGTGGTATCATCCACATAGCTGAGGTTGTTGATTTTCTGCCTATCTTGATTCTGGCTTGTAACTCATCAAGCTCAGCATTTCTCATGATATACTCAGCATATAGGTTAAACAAACAGGGTGACAGCAGACAGCACTGTCGTACTCCTTTCTCAATCTTGAACCAAGTTTGGTGACTGTTCCACATAGTATTCTAACTATTGCTTCTCGACCTGCAGGTTTCTCAGGAGCCAGGTAAGATAGTCTGATATTCCCATCTCTTTACGAGTTTTCCACAGTTTACTATGAGCCACACCATCAAAGGCTTTAGCATAGCTGATGAAATAGAGGTAGATGTTTTACTGGAATTCACTAACTTTCTCTATGATCAAGTGAATGTTGGCAATTTGATCTCTGGTTCCTCGTCCTTTTCTAAACCCAACTTGGACATCTGGAAATTCTATGTTTGCCTAATGCTGAAGCCTAGCATGCAAGATTTTAAACATGACCTTACTAGCATGGGAGATGAGTGCAATTGTCCAATGGTTGGCACATTCTTTAGTACTAACCTTCCTGAGAGTTGGGATAAAGATTGACCTTTTCCAGTACTGTGGTCATACTGGGTCTTTCAGTTTGCTAACAGATGGAATGCAAAACATCCTTTAGAGTTTTGAATAGTTCTACTGGAATTCCATCATGTACACTAGCTTTATTAACAGCAGGGCTTTCTAAGGCTCACTTGCCCTCACACTCCAGAACGTCTGGATTTGGGTGACTGACAACCTAATCATAGAAATCTAGTTCATTAAGATTTTTTTTTTATTTTTGCACAGTTCTGTGTGTTCTTTCCTTCTCTTCTTGACCTCTTCAGCATCTCCTAGGTCTCCACAGTTTCTGTCCTTTATTGAGCCCATCTTTTGGTGAAATATTCCCTTGATAGCTCCAAGTTTCCTGAAGATATCTCTAGTTTTTCCCCCTTAGTTGTTTTCTTCTAGTTTTATGCACTGTTCATTGAAGAATTCCTGCTTGTCTCTCCATGCTGTTATTTGGAACTCTGCATTTAACTGAACATACTTTTTCCTTTCTCTCTTCCTTTTCACTTCTTTCTTTAGTTATTTGTAAAGCCTCCTCAGCTAGCCCCTTTGCCTTCTTATTTTACTTTTACTTTGGGATGGTTTTGTTTGCTGCCTCCTGTACAATAATACACACCTCTGATCATAATACAGGCACTCTCTTTACTAGATTTATTCCCTTGAATCTATGCATTACCTCCACTGCATATTCATAGGGGATTTGATTTTAGTCATATCTAGCTGGCCCAGTGGTTTTCCCTGCTTTGTTTAGTTTAAGACTGCTTTTTTCCACAAGGAGCTGATGATCTGAGCCACAGTGAGCTTCAGGTCTTGTTTTTGCTGACTGTATACTGTTTCTCCATCTTCAACTACAAAGAGTGTACTTAATTTGATTTCAGTGTTGACCATTTGGTGATGTTCATGTGTAAAGTTGTCTCTTGTGTTGTTGAAAAACTTTATTTTCTATGACTAGTACATCCTCTGGAAGAATTCAGTTAGCCTTTGCCCTGCTTCATTTCCTTCTCCAAGGCCAAAGTTGCCTGTTACTCCAGGTATCTCTTGACTTCCTACCTTTGCCTTCCAATCTCCAGTGATGAATAGAACCTTTTTTGATGTAATTTCTAGAGGTCTTTGAGGTCTTGCAGGTCTCCATGTAACTCATCAATTTCAGCTTCTCTGGCATTGGTGATAGGGACATAGACTAAGGGAACATCTTGAAGCAATAGGTGAGACAGGCCTCCTCTTGAGGAGTGAGGGGGAAGTTGGAATTCCTTTCGAGTTGAAGCAGGGAACTTGGTCCTCATCTCGAGATGAGGTGAGGAACATGGTGTTCTTCTGCAGTTGTAGCGTGAAACTTGGGGTTTCTCTCGAGTTGTGACGGGTGTCTCAGGTAACATCTTCAGTTGGAAAAAGGGAGTAAAGCCTCCTTTCGAGTTGCAGTAAGGAACTTGGGATTTCTCTCGAGTCACTGCATGGGAATTGGACCTCATCTTGAGCCTGGAAACTCGGGTTTCCTCTCATGTTGCGATGGGTATCTCGGGGTTCCCTTCGAGTTGCCCCAGGGATCTCAGAGAACTATTCTGTTTGCCTTAGGAGAGTTAGACCTCCTTTCTACTTGTGAGGGGCAGCTCAGTTGTCAGGCTCAGGGGAATTGGGTCTCATCTCGATTTGAGGTGGGATACTCGGAGTTCCTCTCCAGTTGTGACTAGTATCTTGGGTAACCTCTCAAGTTGCAAAAAGGGAATCAAGCCTCCTTTTGAATTGCCAGGGGGAAGTTGGAATTGCTCTAAGTCACCAAAGGGGAATCAGGCCTCGTCTCACTGTTGAGAGATGAATCTGTTTGTTTTGCTCGAGTTGCAGAGGGAAGCTCGGGGTTCTATTTGAGTTGTGACATTGACCTCAGGGAACCTGTACTGTTGCCCCAGGGGAGTCAGTCATCCTTTCGAGTTGTGAGCAGGCACTCCAGATTCCTCTCGATTTGCTGAAAGGGAGTGAGGCCTCATCTCCTCGCAGATTCAGATGAGAAAATGGGGGGCCCTCTCAAGGTGCGATGGGGACCCTAGGGAACCTCTCATGTTGCCTCAGGGGAGTCAGGCTTCTTTCGTGTTGTGAGGTGAACATATAGATTCCTCTCAAGTCACTGCAGAGGAATAGGGCCTTATCTCAAGTTGAGGCACGAAACTTGGGGTTCTTCTCCAGTTCAGACATGGATCTTGGCGTTCCTACCAAGTTTCAAAAAGGTAATCAGGGCTCATCTTGTGTTGAGGCATGGAACTCCTCTTTCCCCTTGAGTTGTGAAAGGGGTATCAGGCCTCTTCGAGTTGAGGCGGGGAACTCAGGATTTTTATCGGGTTGCAACAGGGAATTCATACCTTTCTTCATGGGAGGGGAAACTCAAGATTCCATTTAAGTTGCTGCAGGGGAATCAGGCCTTATTCTGAGTTGAGGGGGAACTGTGTCCTTTTGACTTGTGGCGGGAAACATGGGATTCCTTTTGAGTTGTAATGAGGATCTGGGGATGCCTCTAAAATAGCAACCAGGGAGTCAAGATTCTTCTCAAGTTGAGGTGGAAAAGTCATGTTTCCTCTCGAGGTGCAGCAGGGGAGTCGGCCTTCTTCAAGTTGCAGCAGAAATGTGGGGTTCTTCTCTAGTGGTTGCTGGAAACTTGGGGTTGGCTGGAGAGTTGCCACACCGTCTGAGAGCTTCTTTCTAAGTGCAGCAAGAAATCAACGTTCCTATGGATTTGCAGCATTGAATGCAGGATGCCACTGGAGTCCTGTTAAGGAAGTCAGGGTTACACTCGAGCTTAGTCGGTACTCAGTGTTCCTGGTGACTTATGATGGGGTATCCTGTCAAGTTATCTCGGGCTACTCATTGTAGCAGGGATGTGCAGGGTGGCTCCTGTCTTGTTGCAATGACGGGTAGTTGCTCATTAGTTTTGAAAAGGGACTACTCTATCATTGTGGTCTTGGTCAACTCTTTATTTCTGGGGGCTTCGATTCTCTCTAGTGGTGGTGTGCCAGCTCCTGTCTCCTTGTGGTGTGAGGTCCGTCTGTCTTAGCAGAAGAGGGGCTCTTCTCTGTGTGTGATGTCCAGCAGGCGCCTCTCAAGTTGTGGAAGAGGGTTCCTCTCGAGGGTTGAGGCTGCATTCTCTTAGGTTGGGGTGTTATTGTCTCCACTTGGGAGGTCCTCTCTGCTTTTGGTGTTATGCGTTCCTCACTTCTATTCGTGGGATTCCTGCTTTCTAGTTGCCAGGGCCTCCACTTGACTTCCTTCAGGAAGATCGTCTTCATTGGAGGCAGAAGGTCTTCTGTCTAGGTGTATTATCCATGGGGACAACTCTCTAGTTGTGCCTGGGGAATACACTTCAGTTTTGGCAGGAGAACACCTCTGTCATTTGGTCCCAGTTCCCTTGTGCTAGCCTAGGGATTCTGAGATTGCAACAGGGATCTCAGGGTGCCTCTTGAGTTGCAGTATATGCCTCGAGGTTCCTTAAGAGTTGTGCTGGAGACACCTCTTGCATTAGATTCATGAATCTGGGGCAGATCCTCTGTATTAGCCATGTGCAAGCTGGTCCCCATCTAAGTGTAATGTGTGGGAGGCTACTCTCTAGATGTGACATGGGCTCCACTCTAATTGCAGTGGGTATGCACCATTATTTATTATGAATCTACTTATCTCTAGTTTCATTTGCAGCCACCTCTCTAATTGTGGCAGGGGAACTTCTCTTTAATTGTGGTAGTTGGGCTCCTCTCTAGATGCGGTAGAGTGCTCTTATCAGATTGGGATGTGGGTGACTCCTCTATGGTGGTGATGAAGAGGGGATATTTTTCTAGTTGTGAAGTGCAGGAAGCTACTGGCTTTTAGTGACAGGGTGGGCCTCCTGCTTAGGTGTGGTATGACACTTTCTCTCTGTTTGTGATAGAAGGCTCTTCTCCAATTGTGGTGAGGTAATCTCTTGAACATCCTCTGCAGTTGCATGAGGGTCTTGGGGCTCATGTTGAGTTGACTCTCTTTTAGCAACTCGAGAGGTTCCCTGAGATACCTGTTGCAACTTGAGAGGAACTTGAGGAACTCGGGGCTCCTCTCCAGTCACTGCAGGGGAATCGGGCCACATTTCGAATTGAGGCAGGGAACCTTGGGTTCTTTTCGAGTTGTGGCGAGAAATTCAGGGTTTCTCTCAAGTTGTGAAGTGAAATTTGGGGGTCATATGGGGTTGCAATAGGTGATAAAGTCCTGCTTGTGAGGTTCAAGGGAAGTTTGGATTCCTTTCAACTAGAAGCAGAGGCATCAGCCCTCATCTCAAGATGAGGTGGGCAACATGGGGTTCATCTCGAGTTGAGGCAGGAAACTTGGGGTTCCTCTCGAGTTGCAACAGGTATCTCAGGGAAACTCTCGAGTTGCTAAAAGGGAGTCAAGCCTCCGTTCTAGTTGCAGGAGGGAACTCAGGATTGCTCTCAAGTCGCTGTAGGGTAAACAGATCTTATCTTGCATTCAGGGATGAATTTGGTGGTTTTTCTCATGTTGCAGCAGAAAATCGGGGTCCTCTCGAGTTGTGACAGGGACCCCAGGGAACCTCTCATGTGTCGTCAGGGGAGTCAGGCAACCTTTCAAGTTGTAAGGTGAAACTCGAGATTTCTTTTAAGTCATTGCAGAGGAATCCAGCCTCACCTCATCTCAAGTTGAGGTGGGAAAAGGGAGTTCCACTCGATTTGTGACAGGTACCTCAGGGAACCTCTCATGTTGCCTCAAGGGAGTCAGGCCTCCTTTCCAGATGTGAGGGGGAACTCAGATTGTTCTTGAGCCACTGCAAAGGAATCAGGCATCATCTCCCTTTGAAGGGGGAATCTCATGGTTTTTCTTGAGTTGCTGCGGGAAGCTTGGTGTTTCTCTCGAGTTGTGATGGGGACCTCAGGGAATCTGTCATGTTGCCTCAGGGGAATCAGGCTTCGTCTTGAGTTGTGAGGGGAAACTAGGGATTCCTGTCGAGTCACTGCAGGGGAATAGGGTCTCATCACAAGTTAAGGCAGAAAACTTGGGGTTCGTCTCCAGTTGTGACATGGATCTCGGGGTTCCTATCGAGTTTCAACAAGGTAGTAAGGGCTCATCTCTTTTTGAGGCATAGAATTCTGCTTTCCTCTCGAGTTATGAAAGAGGTGTCAGGCATCCGGTTGAGTTGAGGCAGGGAAGGCGGGATTTTTATTGAGTTGCAACAAGGGATTCAGACCTCCCTTCATGTTTTGAGGGGAAACTTGGGATTCCATTTTTGTCACTTCAGGGGAATCAGTCTTTATCTCAGTTAAGGGGGAACTCGGTGTCCTTTCGATTTGTGGCAGGAAACACGGGGTTCCTTTTGAGTTTAGATGGGGATCTGGGGATACCTCTCGGATTGCAGCAGGGGAGTCAGGCCTCCTCTCACTGGCAGCAGAAATTCGGGCTTCTTCTCTAGTGGTCTCTAGAAATTCAGGGTTTGCTGGAGAGTTGCCACAGTGCCTGAGACCTCCTCTCGAAGTGCAGTGAGAAATCTGCTTTTCTGGATTTGCAGCATGGGATGCAGAATTGCACTGGAGTCATGGTTGGGAAGCTGGGGTTCTCCTTGAGTTTGGTTAGTACTCAGGGTTGCTGGTGACTTGCGGTGGGGTGTCCTGTCGAGTTTTCCTGGGGCAACTCGTCTCTAGCAAGGATATTCAAAGTTGCTCCTACCTTTTTGCAGTAACGTGTGGTGGCTCACTATTTTTACAAGTGATTATCATTGTGATCAGGGTCTGCTCTGTAGTTGCCAGCATTTCGATTCTCTCTAGGATGGTGTGCAAGCTCCTCTCTCCTTGTGGTGTGAGATTTGACTGTAACAGCAGAAGAGGGGCTCCTCTCTGTGTGTGAATTCCAGCGGGCTCCTCTCAAGTTGTGGAGGAGGGTTCCTCTCAAGGGGCGAGGCTGTGTCCTTTCCGGTTGGGGTGTGCTTGTCTCCATGGGGGAGGTCCTCTGTGCTTTTGGTGCTATGGGTTCCTCACTTCTATTCACAGGATCACTACTCTCTAGTTGTGAGGGCCTGCACTTGACTTCCTTTAGGGAGCTCGTTTCCACTAAAGGCAGAAGGTCTTCTTTCTAGGTGTGATATCTTGAGAGACACCTCTCAAGTTGCGCCTGGGGAAGACACTTCAGTTTTGGCCCCAGAGCCACTCCATCATTTGGTGCAGTGGTCTCTTTTCTTCTGCCAGCATAGAGATCCCGTAAAATTGCAGGGGGAAACTCGAGGTGCCTCTTGCGTTGCAGTATATGACTCGGGGTTCCTTTATAGTTGTGGTGGAGACTCCTATTGAACAAGAGTGGGGCAGATCCTCTCTAGCAGCGATCTTCCTAAGTACAATGTGTGGGAGGCTACTTTCTAGATACAGCTTGTAGTCCACTCTCATTTAGAATGTAGTCCACTGCTCTTTATTTGCTGTGGATCGACTCGTCTCTAGCTGTCATTTATGGTCACCTCTCTTGTTGTGGCAGGGAAACTCCTCTTTAGCTGTGCTAGTTGGGATACTGTCTAGATGTAGTACAGTGCTCTTCTCAAACTGATAAGTGGTTGACTCCTCTGTGGTTATAATGAAAAGGGGATCTTTTTCTAGTTGTGAAGTGCAGGAATCTACTGGCTACTTCGGCAGAGCAGGCCTCCTGCTTAGTTGCAGTATGAGACTTCCTCTCTTCTGCACTTGCATTGGGTAGTCTCCGCTTGGGAATCCTCTGCAGTTGCATCAGTTTCTTGGTGGTAATGTCAAGTTGGGATAGGGAACTCGGCTTTCCACACAAGTCACTGCAGGGTAATCAGGACTCATCTCACGTTGAGAGGGGAATCTCAGTTTTTCTTGAGTTGGGATGGGAAGCTTAGGATTCCTCTCCAGTTGTGACTGGGACCTGAGGGTAACTCTCATGTTGCCTCAGGGGAGTCAGGACTCCTTTCAAGTTGCCGGGGGAATTTGGGATTGCTCTTGAGTCACTTCAGGGGAGTCGGGCCTCATCTCTAGTTGAGATGGGAAACTTGGGGTTCCTCTAGAGTTGCGATGGGTATCTTGGGGTTCCACTTGAGTTACAACAGGGCCCTCCGGTATCCTATCTAGTTGCATTGTGGGAATCAGACCTCCTTTTTGATGCGAGGGGAACCTTGGGGTTCTCTCAAGTCGCAGCAGGGGAATAGGGCCTCATCTCGAGTTGAGGTGGGAAACTCAGGGTTCCTCTCGAATTGCGATGGGTATCTTGGGATCCTCTCGAGTTGCGACGGAAATCTCGCAGAACTGCTAATGTTGCCTCAAGGGAGTGAGGACTCCTTTTGAGTTGTGAGGGTAACTTGGGATTCCTCTCAAGTCGCTGCAGGGAAATAGGGTCTCATTTCAAGTTAACACAGGAAACTCAGGGTTCATCTTCAGTTACAACATGGGTTTTAGTGTTCTTCTTTAGTTGCAACAGGGGAGCCAGGACTTGTCTCATGTTGAGGCATGGAAGTATGATTTCCTCTTGAGTTGTGAAAGGCGTGTCTGGCCTCCAGTCGAGTCAGACAGGGGAACTTGTAATTTTTCTTGAGTTGCAACAGGGGAGTCAGACCTCCCTTTATCTTGTGAGGGGAAACTCGGGATTCCATTCAAGTTGCTGTAAGGGAATCAGTTCTTATCTTGAGTTGAGGGGGAACTCGATGGCCTTTCAACTTGTGGCTGGAATCACGCAGTTCCTCTCAAGTTACTATGGGGATCTGGGGATACCTCTCAAGTGGCAACAGTGGAGTCAGGACTCCTCTAGATTTGAGGTGGGGAAGTCATGTTTCCTCTAGAGTTGCAACAAGGGAGTAGAGTCTCCTCTCGAGTTGCAGCAAAAACTCAGGGTTCTTCTCTAGTTGTTGCTGGAAACTTGGGGTTTCCTCCAGAGTTACAACAGGGAACAGAGCTCCTCTCAAAGTGCAGCAATAAATCAGTGTTCCCCTGGATATGAAGCCCGGGATGCAGGATTGCACTGGAAACGTGGTGTGGAAGTCAGAGTTCTCCTCAAGCTTGGTTGGTACTCAGGGTTCCTGGTGACTTGCAGTGGGGCCTACTGTCGAATTCTCTTGGGGTGACTCATCTCTAGCAGGGATGTGCAGGGTGGCTCCTGTCTTGCTGCAATGAAGGGTGAGTGCTCACTAGATTTGTCAAGGAACTACTCTATCATTGTGGTCAGGGTCCACTCTGTAATTGCAGGGGTTTTGAGTCTCTCTAGTGGTGGTGTGCAAGCTCCTCTCTCCTTATTGTGTAAGGTTCGTGTGTATTATGAGAAGAGTGGCTCCTCTCTGTGTGTGATGTCAGTAGGTGCCTCTGAAGTTTGGTTTGAGGTCTTCTTTAGATGGGCAAAGCTTTGCCCTCTCTGGGTTGTGTATGTGTGCCTCCATGGGGGTTGTACTCTCTGCTTTTGGTGCAATGGGTTTCGTCACTTCAATTCATGGGATCGCTGCTCTCTAGTTGTGAGGGCCTCCCCTCAACTTCCTTCAGGGAGCTCGTTGCTATTGGAGGCAGAAGGTCTTCTCTCTAGGTGTGATGTCCTGGGGGGCAAACCCGAGTTGTGCCTGGGGAATCTGCTTCAGTATTGGCTGGGAGCCCCTCTATCATTTGGTGCAGTGGCCCTTTTTCTTAGGGCCCCTTTCCCTAGGGCCAACCTATGGATCCTGTGAAATTGCAGTAGGGAACTCGGGTGCCTCTTGAGTTGCAACATATCACTCAGGGTTCATTTAAAGTTGTGGTGGAGACTCTACAATGGGGGATATCCTCTTTAGTAGCTATGTGCAAGCTGGTCCCTGTCTAAGGGCAATGTGTGAGAGGCTAATCTCTAGATATGGCTTGGGGTCCACTCTCATTTCAGTGGGTATCCACTCTTTATTTGCTGTGTTTCAGCTCATCTCTAGTTGAAGTTTGCAGCCACCTCTCTCTTTGCGGCAGGAGAACTCATTAGTTTTTGTAGTTTGGATCCTCTCTAGATGTGGTAGAGTGCTCGCCTCAAATTGGGAGATGGTGTCTTCTCTATTATTGTAATGAGAAGGGGCGCTTTTTCTACTTGCAAAGTGCAGGGTTATTTGTGGCAGGATGGGCCTCCTGCTTAGTTGTGATATGAGGCTTCATCCCAGCTTCTCCAATTGCAGTGGGGTAAGCTCCTCTTGAAAATCCTCTGCCTTTGTATCAGGGTCTTAGGGCTCGTGTCGTGTTGGGACTGGGAACTCGGGATTTCTCTCGAGTCACTGCAGGGGAATCAGGCCACATCTTGTATTGAAGTGGGAAAGTCATGGTACTTCTCGAGTTGTAGCTAGAAATGGGGTTACTCGCGAGATAAGATGGGGAACTTGGGGATCCTCTTGAGTTGCAACAGGTGAGAAAGGCCTCCTCTTGAGGTGCAAGGGGAAGTTGGGATTCCTCTCGAGTTGAAGCAGGCAAATCAGCCCTGATCTCAAGATGAGGTGGGGAAAACGAGTTTCTTCTCAAGTTGAGGCAGGAAAGTCGAATTCCTCTCAATTTGCAACGGGGATATTGGGGAACCTCTCAAGTTGCCAAAAGGGAATCAACAATCCTTTTGAGTTGCGAGGAGTAACTCAGGATTCCTCTCGAGTCGCTGAAGGGTATTCTGGCCTCATCTCACGATGAGGGAGGAATCTCATCGGTTTTCTCAACTTGCGGTGGGAAGCTGAGGGTTCCTCTCGAGTTGCAATAGGTACCGCAAGGAACTTCTCGTGTTGCTTAAAGGAAGTCAAGTCTCCATTCGACTTGCAAGGGGGAGTGTGGGATTATTCTTTCATCACTACAGGGGAATCGGGCCTCAACTGAAAATGAAAGGGGTATCTAGAGATGTTTCTGGAGTTGTGGCAGAAATCTTGGATTCCTTTGAGTTGCCATGGGTACCTCAGGGAGCCTCTCATGATGTCTCTGGAAAGTCAGGAATCTTTTTGAGTTGTGAGTGGCCTCTCTGCATCCTGCTCTAGTTGGTTCAAGGGAAAAGGGCCTCATCTCAATTTGACGTGGGAACCTCAGTGTTCCTCTCCATTTCTGACATGGATCTCGGGGTTTCAGTGGAGTTTCCACAGGGGAGTAAGGCCTCGTCTCTTGATGAGACATGGAACTCCACATTCCTCTTGAGGTGTGAAATAGGTGTCAGGCCTCCTGTGTAATTGAGGTAGGGATCTGGGGTTTTTGCTAGAGGTGCCAGAGTGGTGTCACTCCTCCCTTTGTGTTGTGAGTGGATACTCAGGGTTACATTCGACTCAGTGCATTGGAATCAGGCCTTATCTAGAGTAGATGGACAAATCGGGGTCTTTTCAAATTGTGGCATGACATCCGTGGTTCCTCTCTAGTTTCAAGGTGAGACCAGCCTTCTCTAGAGGTGTGACAGGAAAGTTGAGATTTTTTTCCAGATGAAGCAGGGAAATCGAACCTCATCTTGTGATGCAGAGGGGAAAACAGGGCACTTCTTCAGCTGTGACGGGAAACTCGGTGTTCCTCTCCAGTAGGGCCGGATATCACCCTCTTGAGTGTGGCTGGGTATCTCGGGGAATTTCTTGAGTTGCATAAAGGTGCCAAGTACCCTTTCTAGTTTCAATAGAGAAAGTGGGATTTCTCTCAAGATGATGCAGCAGAAAAGGGCCTCATCTCTCATTGAGGGGAGAATCTGGTGGTTTTTCTCGGGTTGTGGTGGGAAGCTTGGGATTCCTATTGAGTTGTGAAGGGTACCTCAGGGACCACCTAGTGTTGCCTCAGGGAAGTCAGGTCTCTATTTTGCGTTGTGTGGGGCACCTCACGATTCATCTTGAGTCACTGCAGGGGAATTGGGCCTCATGTCACACGGAGGGATGTATCTCGTGGTATTTCTCAAGTTGCGGCCTGAAACTTTGAGTTCTTCTTGAGTTGTGATGGGAACCTCAGGGAACCTCTCCAGTTACCTCAGGGTAGTCTAGTCTCCTTTTGAGTTGCAATGTGGTGCACAGAATTGCTCTCGAGTCACTGCAGGGGAAAGGGCCTCATCTAGCGGTGGGTTGGAATATCATGGTGTTTCTCAAGTTGTGACCTGAAGCTTCGGGTTCCTCTCGAGTTGTGACGGGGACTTCAGGGTAGCTCTCGTCTTGCCTGAGTTTAGTCAAGGCTCCTTTCCAGGTACGAGGGTTGGGAAGGATTGCTCTCAAGTCATTGAGGGGGAAATGGGCCTTATCTCACATTGAGGGGAAAATCTTGCGGTGTTTCTCGAGTTGTGGCGGGAAGCTTTGGGTTGCTCTTGAGTTTCGAGGGTAACCTCAGCGACACAATCATGTTGCCTCAGGGAATTCAGGCATAGTTTCAAGTTATCAAGGCCACCTCGGGGTTCCTCTCAAGTCGCTAAAGGGATATAGGAGCTCATTTCAGGTTGAGGTGGGAATCAGGGTTCTGATCCAGTTGTGACAGGGATCTAGGGGTTCCTATCGAGTTTCAACAGGGGAGTCAGCCCTAGGTTCGTGTTGAGTCATGGAACTTGATTTTTCCCGAGTAAAAAGGGTGTCATGCTTCCTGTCGAGTTGAGGGGGGATGTGGGTCTTTTTCTAGAGATACAACAGGGGGAGTCAGACCTCCATTTGAGTTGTGAAGGCATACTTGGGGATCCATTCGAGTCAGTGTAGGGGAATCAGGCCTTATCTCGAGTTGAAGTGGTACTTGCCGTCCTTTCTACATGCAGCACGAATCACAGGCTTCCTCTAGAATTTCAATAGGTGAGGCAAGCCTTCTCTTGAGATATGAAGGGAACATCGGGATTATTCTCAAGACGAAGCAGAGGAATCGGCCCTCAGTCGAGATGAGGCAGTGAACATGGGGTTCTTCTCGATTTGTTGTGGGATTGTGAGGTGGCAACGGGTATCATGGAGAACCTTTTAAGTTGCTAAAGGGAATTGAGCCACCTTTCCAGTTTCGAGAGGAAACATGGGGTTGCTCTCAAGGCGCTGCAGGGGAAAAGGTCTTAATCTTGCTTACAGGCGGGAATCTCTTGGTTTCTCGAGTTGCCACCAGAAGCTTGGGGTTCCTCTTGGGCTGCCACGAGTAACTCAGGGGAACCTCTCATGATGCCTCAGGGAAGTCAAGTCTCCTTTCGAGTTACAAGGAGGAACAGAGGGTTGCTTTCGACTCGCTGCAGGGGAATCGGGCCTCATCTTGCATTCAGCAGGGAATCTCGTGATGTTTGTCGAGTTGTGGAAATCCACAAGTGGGATCCTCTCGAGTATTGATGTGGTATTCTTGGAACCTGGCATATTGCCTTAGGCAAGTCAGGCCTCCTTTCAGGTTCTGAGGGCCATCTTGGGATTCATTTGAGTTGCTGAAGGGACATATGGACTCATGTCAGGTTGTGGCTGGAATCAAGCTGTTCTCCAGATGCAGAAGGGATCTTGGGTTTCCTATTGAGTTTCAACAGGGGAGTCAGGCCTTGGCTTGTATTGAGACATGGAACTCTACTTTCCAATTGAATTGGAAAAGGGAGTGTCAAGCCTCCTGTGGAGTTAACGTGGGGAGTTTTGGCTTTTTGTAGAGGTGCAACAGGGAGTCAGACCTTCCTTCGTGTCATTAGGGGATACTCAGGGTTCCATTTGAGTCTTTTCAGGGGAATGAGGCTTTATCTAGGATTGAGGGGGAAGTCGGTGTCCTTTCCACTTGCAGCAGGAACCACAGAGTTCCTCTGGCGTTCCAATATGGAGGACAGACCTCTTCTTGAGGTGTTAGCGGAAATTTGGGAATCCTCTAAGTTGAAGCAGGAGAACTGGCACTAATCTCAAGATGAGGCGAGGAAAACGGGGCTCTTTTTCAGTTGTGGCATGCAACTCAGGGTTCCTCTCGAGTGGTGATGTGTATCTCAGAGAACCTCTTGGGTTGTGTAAAGGAAGTCAAGCCTCCTTTTGAGTTTCAAAAGGGTATAGTGGATTGTTCTCGAGGCACTGCAGGGGGAAAGGGCCTCATCTCACGTTTGCAGTGTTGGTGGTTGTGGTGGGGGGATCCTGTTTTTCTGGAATTCCGGCAGGAAGCTTGGGGTTCCTTTAGATTTCTGAAGATGAACCTAGGGAATCTCGTGTGTTGCCTCAAGGAAGTCAAGTTTCCTTTCAAGTTGCGAGCCGGTCTGTGGATTGCTCTCAAGTCACTGCAGGGTAAATGGGCCTCATTTCCCACTGAGGGGTGTATCTCATGATATTTCTCAAGTTGCGGCCTGAAGCTTTGTGTTCCTCTCGATTTGCGACAGGCACCTCAGGGAACCTCTACTTTTTTTTTTTTAACTTTATTTTACTTTACAATACTCTATTGGTTTTGCCATACATCAATATGAATCTATCATGGGTGTACATGTGTTCCCAACTCCGAACCCCCCTCCCACTCCCTCCCTATACCATCTCTCTGGGTCATCCCAGTGCACCAGCCCCAAGCATCCTTTATCCTGCATCAAACCTAGACTGGCGATTGATTTCTTATATGCTATTATACATGTTTCAATGACATTCTCCCAAATCATCCCACCCTCTTCCTCTCTCACAGAGTCCAAAATACTGTCCTATATATCTGTGCCTATTTTACTGTCTCACATACAGGGTTATCATTACCATCTTCCTAAATTACATATATATGTGTTAGTATACTGTATTGGTGTTTTTCTTTCTGGCTTACTTCACTCTGTAAAATCGGCTCGTTTCATCCACTTCATTAGCACTTATTCCTATGTATTCTTTTTAGTGGCTGAGTAAGGCTATGGCTTTTCCAATAGTCATGCATGGATGTGAGAGTTGGACTGTGAAGAAGGCTGAGTGCTGAAGAATTGATGATTTTGAACTGCGGTGTTGGAGAAGACTCCTGAGAGTCCCTTGGACTGCAAGGAGATCCAACCAGTCCATTCTGAAGATCAACCCTGGGATTTCTTTGGAAGGAATGATGCTAAAGCAGAAACTCTAGTACTTTGGCCACCTCATGCAAAGAGTTGACTCATTGGAAAAGGCTTTGATGCTGGGAGGGATTGTGGGCAGGAGGAGAAGGGGATAACAGAGGATGAGATGACTAGATGGCCTCACTGACTCGATGGACATGAATCCGGGAGTTGGTGATGGACAGGGAGGTCTGGCGTGCTGTAATTCATGGGGTAGCAAAGAGTTGGACACAACTGAGTGACTGAACTGAAATGAACACTCCATTGTGCATATGTACCACAGCTTTCTTATCCAGTCATCTGCTAATGGACATCCAGGTTGCCTCCATGTCCTGGCTACTATAAACAGTGCTGTGATGAACATTGGAGTACACGTGTCCCTTTCAATTTTGGTTTCCTCAGTGTGTATGCCCAGCAGTGGGATTGCTGGGTCATATGGCAGCTCAATTTCCAGTTTTTTAAGGAATCTCCACACTGTTCTCCATAGTGGCTGTACTAGTTTGCATTCCCACCAAGAGTGTAAGATGGTTCCCTTTTCTCTACATCCTCTCCAGCATTTATTGCTTGTAGACTTTTGAATCACAGCCATTCTGACTGGCATGAAATAGTACCTCATTGTGGTTTTGATTTGCATTTCTCTGATAATGAGTGATGTTGAACATCTTTTCATGTGTTTGTTAGCCATCTGTATGCCTTCTTTGGAGAAATGTCTATTTAGTTCTTTGGCCCATTTTTTTTTT
>SJYG01001159.1:61957-73414 GCA_006410535.1 Litocranius walleri
TTTGCTTGTCTGGAAAGCTTTTGATTTCTCCTTCATATTTGAATGAGTTCCTTGCTGGGTACAGTAATCTGGGCTGTATGTTACTTTCTTTCATGACTTTATGCCTTGCCATTCCCTCCTGACCTGAAGAGTATCTATTGAAAGATCAGCAGTTATCCTTAGGGGAATCCCCTTGTGTGTTATTTATTGTTTTTCCCTTGCTACTTTTAATATTGATTTGTTCTTTATGTTTTATCTTTGTTAATTTGATTAAAATATGTCTTGGGGTGTTTCGCCTTGGGTTTATCCTGTTTGGAACTCTCTTGGCTTCTTGGACTTGGGTGATTGTTTCCTTTCCCATTTTAGGGAAGTTTTTAACTATTATCTCCTCAAGTATTTTCTCATGGTCTTTCTTTTTGTCTTCTTCTTCTGGGACTCCTATAATTCAAATGTTAGAGCGTTTCATATTGTCCTGGAGGTCTCTGAGATTGTCCTCATTTCTTTTAATTTGTTTTTCCTTTTTCCTCTCTGATTCATTTATTTCTACCATTGTATCTTCTACTTCACTAATCCTATCTTCTCCTTCCGTTATTCTACTATTTATTGCCTCCAGAGTGTTTTTGATCTTATTTATTGCATTATTCATTATATATTGACTTCTTTTTAATTTCTTCTAGGTCCATGTTAAACCTTTCTTGCATCTTCTCAGTCCTTGTCTCCAGGCTATTTATCTGTGATTCCATTTTTATTTCAAGATTTTGGATCATTTTCACTGTCATTAGTCGGAATTCTTTATCAGATAGATTCCCTATCTCTTCCTCTTTGGTTTGGTGGGCATTTTTCCTGTTCCTTTCCCTGCTGGGTATTCCTCTGTCTCTTGATCTTGTTTACATAGCTGTATTTGGGGTGGCCCTTCTGTATTCTGGCAGTTTATGGAGTTCTCTTCATTGTGGAGTTTCCTCACTGTGGGTGGGGTTGTATCAGTGGCTTGTCAAGGTTTTTTGGTTAGGGAAGCTTGTGTCGTTGTTTTGGTGGGTTGAGCAGGATTTCTTCTCTGTGGAGTGCAATGAAGTGTGCAGTAATGAGTCATGAGATGTCAATGGTTTTGGAGTAATTTTGGGCAGCCTGTATACTGAAGCTCAGGGCTGTGTTCCTGTGTTGCTGGAGAATTTGTGTGATATGTCTTGCTCTGGAACTTGTTGGCCCTTGTGTGGTGCTTGGTTTCAGTGTAGGTGTGGAGACGTGCTGAGCTCCTATCAAGTAATATTCCCTGGATTCAGGAGTTCTCAGGATTTGGACTTAAGCCTCCTGCTTCTGGTTTACAGTCTTATTTTTACAGTAGTCTCAAGATTTCTTCTTCTATATAGCACCATTTATATAACATCTAGGTTAAAGATGAAATGTTTCTCCACAGTGAGGGAGACCCAGAGAATTTCACCGATTTACATGGAGAATAGAAGAGGGAGGAGGGTGTTATAGTTGACTCGATGAAATGAGGTGGAATCACAAGAAGAGAGAGCAAGCTAGCCAGTAATCACTTCCTTTTTGCGCTTCACAGTCTGGAATGCTCAAAGATGTTCATGGAGTTATACAGAGAAGAGAAGAGGGAGGAAGGAAACAGGTGGCCAGGAGGATAAGAGGGCGGAAATGAAATGTAGAGAGACAGATTTAGCCAGTAATCAGTTCCTCAAATGTTCTCCACCGTCTGGAACACACAGAGATTCACAGAGTTGGGTATAGAAGGAAAGGGGAAGGGAGGAGACAAAGGTGACCTGGTGAAGAAAAAGGAGAGTTCAAAGAGAAGAGTGAAGCCAGTAATCTCGCTCTCAAGTAAAAATGGGTATTGAAGATTGGGGAAGAAGAAGAAGAAGAAGAAGAAGAAGTCACGATATGTGACATATGTCACGATATAAAACACTTGTCATGATAAAAGCGACTTATGTAACGATATAAAACACTTGTCACGATAAGTGATTTATGTTTCGATGAGTGACTTATGTCATGATATAAAACACTTGTCATGATAAGTGACTTATGTCACGATAAGTGACTTATGTCACGATATAAATCACTTGTCACGATAAATGACTTATGTCATAAAACATGACATGTCACTTATCATGACATATCATGACAAGTGTTTTATATCATGACAAGTGTTTGTTTTTTATTCTTATTAAAATTATGGGTTTATGCATATTGTCACAAAAATATTGTTTTATTAATTTTTATTAATTTTTATTAATTTTTAAAATTTGCTTTAAAAATAGGATCTTTTTTTGGAAAAGTAATTGTAGGTTATAAAAATGAAAATTAAAGAAGTAATAGAGGAATTAAAAATTTTTTTAAAGTTGAAAAAGAGAAGAAAAAGGAAAGAAAAAAAAAGACAGAATGATCGTAAAAATAGTAAAGATATATCTAGAACTTTCTCTGATGTTGTTGTAGGCACTGTGGGGTCAGTTCACTTTTGGATAGTTCCTTGGTCTGGCTTATATTTCTCGATCTATAGGCCCCTTCCTATGTAGTCCGTATTAACGATAGGGTTTTAATCTATTGCACTTGTCACTTCCAAGGCGGTTCCCTCTGTTTTAGCTTCTTCCATTTGCTGGTCTCTTCAGTGTCTGATTTTCGCCCTGACACAAGTGTTGTGGTGGTGAACACTTTTTTTAGGCTCACTTGTTCAGTCGCACTGTGGGAGGGAGGGACACTGCAAAAAATAACTATGGCATCTGCTCGCAGTGTCTCAGCCACACTGAGCCTGCCACCGCACACAGCGCACACAGCTCAGGCTCTAGGTTGCCCCGCCAGGAACTGTCTGAGGCCGGCCCTGGGCTGCATGCCCCTCCCAGGTCTAAGATGTTCATGTTCAAGCACTCAGGCAGTCCTCAGATATGCAGACTCCCTTGGGCCTCCGTTTTGTGCCCTTCCCAGGTCCAAGTAGCTCAGGTGTTTGGCAAGCACTGTTGCTGTGACTTATCACCTCTCCCATCCCTTCTGCTCAGTTTTCTGGGTGTACAACTGATGCACATTTATGGGTGTACATCAAGCGGATGATGACTGTCCAGATCCCCAAGAAGTCTTAATTAGCAAAGAAGTCTGCTAGCAGATTGGGAGATAATGTCTTTCTGGGGCTTCTATTGTCCCCTTCTGGCCCTTCTGGCTCTGGCTGCTTGTCACTGGAGGGTGATGGTCTGCAGCCGACTAATTCTGTTCCATTCTTTGTCCTGTGAGCTGTCCTGGCAGTGTCTTATGTTAGAGCTTTTTGCGTGGTAGCTATCCCACAGTCTAGTTTGCTAGCCCAAGTTAGTTTGCTCTGTTTACCCTTGGGGCATTCAGGCCCAATGCTTAAGAAGCAATGCTGCCCGCGCCTCCCTGCCCAGCCCCCACTTGCTAGTGGCAGATGCAGGTGTCGGTGCTGCTTCTCCACTGGGGACGTTACCATTGGGCTCGTAATCTGTGGTTTTAATTATTTATTTATATTTCCTCCCTGTTATGTTGCCCTCTGTGCTTCCAAGGCTCACCATAGACTCAGCAGCCAGAGTGTTTCTTGGTGTTTGGAAACCTATCTCTTTTTAAGACTCCCTTCCTAGGACAGAGCTCCCTCCCTACCTCTTTTGTTTCTCTTTTTGTCTTTTATATTTTTTCCTACCTGTTTTCGAAGACAATGAGCTGCTTTTCTGTGTGCCTGATGTCCTCTGCTGGCATTTCAAAGTTCTTTTGTGGAATTTACTCAGCGTTAAAATGTTCTTTTGATGAATTTGTGGGGGAGAAAGTGGTCTCCCCATCCTATTCTTCTGCCATTTTAGGACCACTCAGATCAGAACCTCTCCTGTTGCCTCAGGGTGGTCTAGTCTCCTTTTAAATTGTGATGCAGTGCATGGAATCACTCTCAAGTTACTGCAAGAGTAAGAGCCTCATCTCACATTGAGTTGAAATCTATTGTTACTTCTCAAGTTGCAGCCTGAAGCTTCGGCTTCCTCTCAAGTTGCAACGGGGACCTCAGGGTACCTCTCATCTTACTTGAGTTTAATCAAGGCTCCTTTCGAGGTGTGAGGGTTGGGCAGGATTGCTCTCAAGTCACTGAGAAGGAAATGGGCCTTATCGCATTGAGTGAGAAATCTTGTGGTGTTTCTCGAGTTGCAGTGGGAAGCTTTGGGTTGCTTTGAGTTTTGAGGGGGACCTCAGTGAGCCTCTCATTGTTGCCTCAGGGATGTCAAGCCTCCTTTCAAGTTGTGAGGGCCACCTAAGGATTCCTCGCCAGTCGCCTAGGGGTTATAGGAGGTGATTTCAGGATGAGGCAGGATTCAGGGTTCGTTTCCA
This sequence comes from Litocranius walleri, assembly GCA_006410535.1. NCBI lineage: Eukaryota > Metazoa > Chordata > Mammalia > Artiodactyla > Bovidae > Litocranius > Litocranius walleri. Next base: position 66,257 of record SJYG01001159.1, read on the forward strand.
GTTGTGACAGGGATTTCGGGGTTCCTATTGAGTTTCAACAGAGGAGTCAGCCCTCGCCACGTGTTGAAGTATGGAACTTGATTTCCCACTGAGCAAAATGTGTGTCAGGCCTCCTGTCGAATTGAGGTAGGGATGTGGGTCTTTATATAGAGGTACATCAGGGGAGTCAGACTTCCATTCAGGTGGTGAAGGCATACTCGGGGTTCCATTCTAGTCAGTGTATGGGAGTCAGGCCTTATCTCGAATTGAGGATGTACTCACTGTCCTTTCAAGTAGCAGAACAAATCTTGGGCTTCCACTAAGGTTTCAAAAGATGAGACAAGCCTTCTCTTTAGATATGAGGGAACATTGGGATTCTTCTCAAGATGAAGCTGAGGAATCAGCCCTCAGTTGAGATGAGGCAGTGAACATGGGGCTCTTCTCGATTTGTTGTGGGAAAGTGAGGTGGCAACGAATATTGTGGATAGCCTCTTGAGTGGCTAAAAAGAATCGAGCCTCCTTTCCAGTTTTGAGATGGAACATGGAGTTGCTCTCAAGGCACTTCACTGGAAAAGGTCCTAATCTTGCTTACAGGAGAGTATCTCATGGTTTCTTGAGTTGTCACCAGACGTTTGGGGTGCCTCTCCAGCTGAAACAGATACCTCAGGGGAACCTCTTGTGATGCCTCAGGGAAGTCATGTCTCTTTTCAAGTTGCAAGGAGAAGCAGAGGGTTGCTCTCGACTCGCTGCAGGGGAATTGGGCTTCATTTCACATTCAGGGGAGAGTCTCGTGATGTTTCTCAAGCTGTGGTGGGAAGCCACAACTGGGCTCCTCTCATTTTGACGTGGTCTTCTGGGAGCCTGGCATGCTGCCTCAGGCCAGTCAGGCCTCCTTTCAGGTTCTGAAGGCCAGTCCAGGGTGGGGCGAGTCAGGCTTGCTCTCCAGTTGTGACAGGATCTTGGGCTTCCTATTGAATTTCAAAAGGGAAGTCAGGCCTTGGCTCGTGTTGAGACATGGAACTCCACTTTCCAGTCAAATTGGAAAAAGGGGTTTCAGGCGTCTTGTTGAATTGACATGGGAAATTTCGGCTTTTTGTAGAGATGCAACAGGGGAGTCAGACCTCCTTTCGCGTTCTTAGGGGATACTCAGGGTTCCATTTGAGTCTTTTCAGGGGAATGAGGTTTTATCTTGGATTGAGGGGGAAGTAGATGTCCTTTTGACTTGCAGTAGGAACCCTAGAATTCCTCTGGGGTTCCAATAGGGAGGACAAGCCTCCACTTGAGGTGTTAGTGGAAAGTTGGGATTCCTCTGAGTTAAAGCAGGAGAATCGGTGCTAATCTCTAGATGAGGTTGGGAAAACGGGGCTCTTTTCGAGTTGTGGCGAGAAATTCATGGTTCCTCTCAAGTGGTGATGGGAATTTCGGGGAACCTCTTGAATTGTGTAAAGGGATTCAAGCCTCTTTTCGCATTTCAAAAGGGAATAGTGGATTGCTCTTGAGGCGCTGCACTGGAAAAGGGCCTTATCTCGCATTTGCAGTGGTGGTAGTGTTAGGGGATCTTGTTTTACTTGACTTCCAGTGGGGAGATTGGGGTTCCTCTAGATTTCTGAAGGTGAACCTAGGGAACCTCGCATGTTTCCTCAAGGAAGTCAAGTCTCCTTTCGAGTTGCAAGGCAGTGCGTGGCATTGCTCTCAAGTCACTGCAGGGGCAGTTGGCCTCATTTATCACTGAGGGATCTATCTCGTGGTGTTTCTCAAGTTCCAGCCTAAAGCTTTGGTTTCCTCTCGAGTTGTGATGGAGAACTCAGGGAATCTCTCATGTTGCCTCAGGGTAGTCTAGTCTCCTTTTGAGTTGCAATGTGGTGTGTGGAACTGCTCTTGAGTGACTGCAGGAGAAAGGGCCTCATCTCACGTTGGGTTAGAATCTCATGGTGTTTCTCAAGTTGTGATCTGAATCTTCACGATCCTCTCAAGTTGTGACAGGGACCTCAGGGTAGCTTTCATGTTGCCTGAGTTTAGTCATGACTCCTTTTGAGGTGCAAGGGTTGCTCTCAAGTCACTGAGAGGGAAATGGGCCTTATCCTCATTGAGGGGAAATATCTTGTCAGCCGCAGCAGACAAGGGCCTCACCCCGCCTGCAAAGGAGAAGATTCTGGTTTAACTTGAGTTGCGGTGGAGTTCTCTCGAATACGACCAGAACCCCAGGGACCCGCCAATGTGGCCTCAGGAGAGGCCAGTCTTTCTGCGAGTTGCAAGACGCCTCGGGATTCCTCCCCAGTCGTCGCCGGGTCCTCTGTCCTCGTATGGTACTGAGGCCGGAGCCTGAGCTTGCCTCACCCATGCTGACATAGGTCTCGGGGTTCCCCTGGAGCCCCCACAGAGGAGTCAGACCTTGTCTCGAATGGAGATTGAATGGCCACTTTCCTCCTCAGCTGTAGCAGCAGTGTCTGGCTCCCCGTCGAGCGGACACAGAAATATGTGGCTTTCCCTCCAGGTACCCCAGGACTGTCACACATGCCAGCGTGTCAGGCTTCGAGCCTCAGGGTGACAGTCAAGGCAGTGCAGGGCAACCAGGTTCATCTGGATTGGATGGGGCATTTGGGGGTCTTGGGGAATGGTGGCCCAACCCCTGAGGCTCCTTGCGACACTCCTGGTGCGAGGACCTGTTCTTGGGATGCGAAGTGTGCACCTGGATCCCTTTCCCGACAGAGCAGGGAAAGGCCCCGCATCTGAAGCTGAGCGGAGGAAAACGGGGCACTTTTTGAGTCACAGAGGGACCCTTGGTTTCTCTCGAGTGGGGATGGGTGGTGCAGGGAACTTCTTGGGTCACATCAAGGGTGTGAAGGATCTTTTCGAGGTCCAAGAGTGAAGGGGTAATTTCACCCAAGACTGCACAGTGGACAAGGGCCTCACCCCACGTGCAGGGTGGAAGCTTCTGGTTTTTCTCGAGTTGCGGCGGGGTCCTCTCAAGTTATGATGGAGACCCCAGGTACCCGAGCCTGTGGCTTCAAGAGAGGCCAGTCTCCATGGGAGTTGTGATGTGCCTCTGCAGATTCCTCCCCAGTCGTTGCTGGGACCTCAGTCCTCGTCTGGTGCTGAGGCCGGAGACTGAGCTTGCTTCGTCTGTGCTCACAAAGGTCTTGGGGTTCCCCTGGAGCCCGCACAGATAAGTCAGGCCTCGTCTCGCCAGGAGATGTGCACGGCTGCATTGCTCTCCAGCTGAAGCAGCGGTGTCCAGCTCCCCGCTGAGTGGACACAGGGATCTGTCTCTTGCCCTCGAGGTACCCCAGGGCTGTCACACATGCCAGTGTGTCGGGCATCGAGCCTTGGGGTGACTGTCAAGGCAGTGCAGGGCAATCAGGTTCATCTGGAGTGGAGGAGGCATTTGGGGTTCTCAGGGAATGATGGCAGACCCCTGATGCTCCTCCTGACACTCCTGATGTGAGTGCCTCCTCTTGGGATGTGAGGGGAGCACCAGGAACACTTTCCCGACAGAGCAGGGAAAGGGACCCTCATCTGGAGCTGAGCAGGGGAAAATGGCGCTCTTCTTGAGTCGTGGTGGGACCCTCGGGGTTCCTCTCTAGTAGGGACGGGTGGGAAGGGGAACTTTTTGGATCATAGCAAGGGTGTGAATAGCCTTCAGAGGTCCAAGATGAAAGGGTAGATTTCTCCCAAGATGCTGCAGTGGACAAGGGCCTCACTCCGCCTGCAGGGAAGAAGCTTCTGGTTTTTCTCAAGTTGCAGAAGGGTCCTCTAAGGTTACGATGGGGACCCCAGGAACCCACCCGTGTGGCCTCAGAATAGGCCAGTCTCCGTGCCAGTTGCTAGGCGCCTCTGGGTATTCCTTTCCAGTCATCGTCGTGTCCTCAGTCCTCAGCTGGTGCTGAGGCCAGTGCCTGAGTTTTCTTCACCTGTGCTGACATAGGTCCTGAGGTTCCTCTGGAGCCCCCACATGGGAGTCAGGCCTCATCTCGCCTGGAAACGTGCATAGCCGCTTGCCTCCCCAGCTGCACCAGCAGTGTCAGGCTCCCCGTCAAGCTGACACAGGGTTCTGTGGCTTGCCCTCGAGGTACCCCAGTACTGTCACACATTCCAGTGTGTCGGGCATCGAGCCTGGGGGTGACAGTCGAGGCAGTGCAGAGCAGTCAGGTTCATTTGGTGTGGACGAGGCATTTGGGGGTCTTGGGGAATGGTGGCCCGAACCCTGATGTACCTCCCAACCCTCCTGGTGCGAGCACCTCATCCTGGGATGTGACGGGGGCCCCAGGAAGCCTTTCAAGTTGGAGCAGGGAAAGGGACACTCATCTGGAGCTAGCAGGTGAAAACGGGGCTCCCCTTGAGTCACGGCGGGACCCTCGGGGTTCCTCTCGAGTGGGGATAGGTGGGACAGGGAACTTCTTGGGTCACAGCAAGGGTGTGAAGGAGCCTTTCGAGGTCTAAGAGGGAAGGGGTGATTTTCCCTGAGCAGCTACAGTGGAAAAGGGCCTCAAACCCCCTGCAGAGGGGAAGCTTCTGTTTTTTCTCAAGTTGCAGTGGGGTCCTCTTGAGTTACGACTGGGACCCCAGGGACCCGGCCCTGTGGCCTCAGGAGAGGAAAGTCTCCGTGTCAGTTGCCAGGCGCCTCTGGGGATTCCTGACCAGTCGTTGCCGGGTACTTAGTCCTCATCTGGTACTGAGGCCGGAGCCTGAGCTTTTCTCGCCCGTGTTGACATTGGTCTTGTGGTTTCCCTGGAGCCCCCACAGGGGAGTCAGGCCTCGTCTCGCCTTTGAGACGTGCATGGCCGCTTGCCTCCACAGCTGTGGCAGCAGTGTCAGGCTCCTAGTCGAGCAGACACAGGGATCTGTGGCTTGTCCTCGAGGTACCCCAGGGCTATCACACTTTACAGTGTGTCAGGCATCGAGCCTCGGGGTGACAGTTGGGGCAGTGCAGGGCAGTCATGTTCATCTTGAGTGGACGAGGCATCTGGGGGACTTGGGAAATGGTGGCCCGACCCCTGATGCTCCTCCTGACTTTCCTGCTGCGAATGCCTCCTCCTGGGATGTGAGGGGAGGGACAGGAACCCTTTCCTGATGAAGCACGGAAAGGGACCCTCATCTGGAGCTGAGCAGGGGAAAACGGGGCTCTTCTTGAGTCATGGCGGGACCCTCGGGGTTCCTCTCGAGTGGGGACGGGTGGGGCGGGGAACTTCTTGGGTCACAACAAGGGTGTAAAGGAGACTTTCGAGGTCCAAGAGGGAAAGGATGATTTCCCCCAAGATGCTACAGAGGACAAGGGCCTCAACCCGCCTGCAGGGGAGAATCTTCTGGTTTTTCTCGAGTTGGAGCGGGGTCCTCTCGAGTTATGATGGGGACCCCAGGGACCCGCCATTGTGGCTTCAAGAGAGGCCAGTCTCTGTGCCAGTTGCCAGGTGCCTCTGGGGATTCCTCCCCAGTCATTGCTGGGTTCTCAGTCCTCGTCTGGTTCTGAGGTCAGAGCATTAGCATTCCTCGCTGGTGCTGACATAGGTCTTGGGGTTTCCCTAAAGCCCCTACAGGGGAGTCAGGCCTCATCTCGAATGGAGACGAGCACGGCCGCTTGCCTCCTTAGCTGCAGTAACAGTGTCAGGCTTCCCGTCAAGTGGACACAGGGATCAGTGGCTTGCCCTCGAGGTACCCCAGGGCTGTCACACTTGCCAGTGTGTCGGGCTTCGAGCCTCAGGGTGACAGTCGAGGCAGTGCAGGGTAGTCGGTTTCATCTGGAGTGGACGAGGCATTTGGGGGTCTTTGGGAATGGTGGCCTGACCCCTGTTGTTCCCTCTGACTCTCCTGTTGTGAGCGCTCCCTCCTGGGATGCAAGGAGAGCACCGGGAACTTTTTCCCGTCGGAGCAGGAAAAGGGGCCCTCATCTGCAGCTGAACAGTGGAAAACTGGGCTCCTCTTTAGTCGCAGCAGGACCCTCGGGGTTTCTCTGGAATGGAGACGGGTATGGCGAGGAACTTCTTGTGTCAGAGCAAGGTTTGTGAAGGAGCCTTTTGAGGTCCAAGAAGGAAGGGGTGATTTCCCCCGAGGCACAGCAGCCGACAAGGGCCTCCTTCTGTCTGCAGGGGAGAAGCTTCTGGTTTTTCTCGAGTTGCGGCGGGGTCCACTCGAGTTACGACAAAACCCCTTGGACCCGCCCCTGTGTTCCTGACTTCATGTACTCAACAGTTTCCAAGTCCATAGGAGTCCCCCTGCCTGTTCCCAGGTGAACACCCGTGGTGGGCTTAGAAACTGGGGTGGCCAAAAATACACTGCCCAAGACATTTGGGGTTGTGCTGCTGTAGTTCGTTCATTTCTCTTCAACTCACTCTTTTCGCCCTGTTCACAGCAAAAAGAGAACTGCCTTGCACTGCCCCTCACCCCTGTTGCTTCACACAGCCTTCTACCTTCTCTGTCTGCTCTGGCCTCCTGATTCCCTCCTCCTCCTCCTGCTCGCTGCCTTTTGTCTCTTTGAGAAAGCACACACTCCTTCCATGTTGCGTTGTTGGCACAGGTCACGGCTTTGGTCTGTCCAGAACGTCCATGCTTCCTTCTTTATGTAGTGGAACCTCCTTCCCGACAGTATTGGGTACACTGTCCCTTTTGGTGGGTATCTCCTGGGCACTTGGGCTGGGTTGTTGCCAGGGCAGGTACAGGACCCAGGCTGCACATGTGAAAAGCCCCAAGTGGCGTGAGCTGCCTGTTCCAGACGCTGGCCCTTCACGTCTCTGGCCAGAGCCTTAAGCTCCAGGCAACTCAAGGCCGTCGGGGGTGGTCTTCTGGGACTGCTGTAGGGAATGGACATCAGGAGGGCACAGAGGGGTGGGGGAGGGACATGGTACACGGAGGCAAGGAAAGCCAGGGACGTAGGTGGAGGCACCTGAGAGAGCGTCCAGTGTCCCTTAATGCTTAAGAGGAGCTGGCAGGGGCAACTGAGGCCACAGGACCTGTGGAATGTGAAAAAGTGGGAAACCTCAGAGTGGTTAGGAAGGCAAGGCAGGCTGGGAAAGGGGGCGTGGATGGCCACTTCAAAGGGATCTAGTGGGGTTCCCGGGCAGTTACCTCTGTTAGCACTGCTGAGGGCCCCTGAGATTGGGATGGTCCTGGGTGGATCCCAGCAATCTGCCCCGCCACCCCCCAACCCCCGTGGCCTGGGAGGGCCACAAACGAAAGCCCCCGAAT
>SJYG01001159.1:77205-112053 GCA_006410535.1 Litocranius walleri
GGGAGATGAGAAAACAGGGCTCTCTGGTGGCTGCCACCCCCATGAGTGTCCCAGATCAGGGCATGACGCCCCCAGTCGGCATGGGCAGGCAGCACTGGTCCCCCTTTGCACCCACTCCCCAGCCCCGGATGGCAACTTTAGACTCCGGTTGTCCAGGCAACCTTGGCCGAGGGGGATGCTTCAGGGCACTCGCTGGCAAGACCGGAGGAGGAAAGAGACACACAGGGACATGCATGTGTGTGGAATGTGGGCCTGTGTGTGCACGCACCCATCCACGGTGGATCCTGGCACCCGATTTTTCTGTGGATGTATTCCGTAGAGCCCTGCCCCAGCTGCAGAGCCACCTGTGGTGATACAGGTGTGTGGGACTCTCCCTCCCCTCCACACCATCTAGGGTATCTGTGCTTCGACTGTCCCATGGGCCTTAACGTCCTCTCCTTTCAGTGTGTTCTTTCTATGGTAGGAGACTCGGCCAGAGAGACCCAGAGGCATCAGGAGAGGCCAGTCTCCATGCGAGTTGTGAGGGGCCTCTGGGGATTCCTCCCCAGTCGGTTCCGGGTCCTCATTCCTCCTCTGGAGCTATGGCCGGAGCCTGAGCTTTCTTCGCCCTTGCTGACATGGGTCTTGGGGTTCCCCTGTAGCCGCCACAGGGGAGTCAGGACTTGTCTCGCGTGGAGACGTGTATGGTCGCTTTCCTCCCGAACCTAAGCACCACGGTCAGGCTCCCCTTCGAGGAAACACAGGGATCTGTGGCTTGCCCTATAGGTGACAGAGGGCTGTCACACGTGTCAGCATGGTGTGAGTCGATGCTTGGGGTGACAGTAAAGCAATGCAGGCAGTCAGTTTCATCTAGAGAGGACTGATGCATTTGGGGGTCTTGGGGAATCGTGGCACCACCCTGGAGTTCCTCTCTACTCTTCTGGTGCGATCACCTCCCCTTTGGATGACAAGGGAGCACCGGGAATCCTTTCCTGATGGAGCAGTTAAAGGGGCCTTCATCTGGCATTGAGAAGGGGAAAACGGGGCTCCTCTTGAGTCACGGCGGGACCCTCAGTGTTCCTCTTGAGTGGGTACAGGTGGGTCAGGGAACTTCGTGGGTGGCAGCAAGGTTGTGGAAGAGCCTTTCGAGGTCCAAGTGGGAAGGGGTGATTTCGCCCAAGATGCTGCCCTGGACAAGGGCCTCACTCCACCTGCAAAGGAGAAGCTTCTGGTTTTTCTCGAGTTGTGGCAGGGTCCTCTCGAGTTACTATGGGGACCCTAGGGACTTGCCCCCGTGGCCTCAGGAGATGCCAGTCTCTGGGCGAGTTGAGAGAGGCGTCTGGGTATACCTGCCCAGTCGGTGCCAGGGCCTCAGTCCTCACCTGGAGATGAGGCCGGAGCTGGAGCTTTCCTCGCCCATGCTGACATGGGTCTTGGGGTTCCCCTGGATCCTCCACAGGGGAGTCAGGCCTCGTCTTGCGTGGAGATGTGCTCGGCCGCTTCCCCCCCGAGCTGCAGCAGCAGTGTCAGGCTCCCCATCGAGCGGACTCAGGGATCTATGGCTTGGAAGCGAGGTGCCACAGGGTTGTCACACGGGCCAGTGTGGTGTGAGTCAATCTTCGGGGTGACATTCGAGGCAGTACAGGGCAGTCCGGTTCATCTGGTGTGGAAGAGGCATTTGGGAGTCTTGGGGAATGGTGGCAGGAACCCTGGTGTTCCGCCTGACACCCCTGGTGCGAGCACCTCCTCGTGGGATGTGATGAAAGCACTGAGAATCCTTTCGCAACGGAGCAGGGAAATGGGCCCACATCTGGAGCTGAGCAGGGGAAAACGGGGCTCCTCTTGAATCGCTGCTGGACCCTCAATGTTCTGCTCGAGTGGGGACAGGTAGCTAAGGGAACTTCGTGGATTACAGCAAGGGTGTGAAGGAGCCTTTTGAGGTCCAAGAAAAAAGGGGTGATTTCCCCCGAGCCTCGCAGCAGACAAGAGCCTCACACTGTCTGCAGGGGAGAAGTTCCTGGTTTTTCTCGAGTTGTGGCGGGGTCCTCTCGAGTTACGACGGGGACCCCAGGGATCTGCACTTGTGGCCTCAGGAGAGGCCAGTCTTTGTTCCAGTTGCCAGGGGCCTCTAGAGATTCCTCCCCAGTCAGCGCAGGTCCTCAGTCCCCATCTGCAGCTGAGACCGGAGCCTGAGCTTTCTTCGCCCTTGCTGACATGGGACTTGGGGTTCCCCTGGAGCCCCCACAGCAGAGTCAGTCCTTGTCTTGTGTGGAGCCATGCACAGCCGTTTCCTCCCGTGCTCAGCAGCAGTGTCATTTTATCCATCAAGCAGACACAGGGATCTGTGGCTTGCCCTCGAGGTATTCCAGGGCTGTCAAACGAGCCAGAGTGGCCTGAGGAGATCATCTGGATGACAATCGAGGCAGTGAAGGGCAGTAAGTTTCGTCTGGAGTGGACAAGGCATTTGGGGGTCTTGGGGAATGGTGGTACGACCCCTGGTGTCCCTCCCAACTCTCCTAGTGAGAGCACCTCCTCTTGGGATGCGAGGGGAGCACCTGGAATCCTTTCCCGATGGAGCAGGGAAGGGACAATCATCTGGAGCTGAGCAGGGGAAAACGGGACTATCTTGAGTCACGGCTAGACCCTCGGTGTTCCTCTCGATTAGGGACGGGTGGGTGGTGGAACTTCATTGGTCACAGCAACGGTGTGAGGAGCTTGTCGAGGTCCAAAAGGGAAGGGGCGATTTCACCCCAGACGCTGCCCAGGACAAGGAACGGCCTTACCCTGCCTGCAAAGGAGAAGCTCCAGGTTTTTCTCGAGTTGCTGCAGGGTCCTCTTGAGTTATGAAAGGGACCCTAGGGACCCGCTCCTGTGGCCTTGGGAAAGGCCAGTATCCGGACGAGTTGAGAGGGGTGTCTGGGTATACCTCCCCAGACGGCACCGGGTCCTCAGTCGTCGTCTGGAGATGAGGCCGGAGCCAGAGATTTCCTCGCCCATGCTGACATGGGTCTTGGGGTTCCCCTGGAACCTCCACAGGGGAGTCAGGCCTTATCTCGTGTGGAGACGTGCATGGCTGCTTTCCTCCTGAGCTGCAGCAGCAGTGTCTGGCTCCCCATCAAGTGGACACAGGGAACTGTGGCTTGCCCTTGAGGTGCCACAGGGTTGTCACACTTGCCAGCATCATGTGAGTCAACTCTCGGGGGGACAGTCGAGGCAGTGCAGGGCAATCAGGTTCATCTTGAGTGGACTGAGTCATTTGGGGGTCATGGGGCATAGTGGCATAACCCTGGAGTTCCTCCTGACTGTCCAGTGATGAGTGCCTCCTCTTGGGAAGTGAGGAGAGTGCCAGAAAACTTTTCCCGACCAAGCAGGGAAAGGGACCCTCATCTAGATATGAAAAGGGGAAAATGGGCCTCCTCTTGAGTCATGGAGGGAACCTCAGTGTTTCTTTTGAGGGGAGAAATGTAGATCGGGGGACTTCGTGGGTCAAAGCAAGGGTGTGAAGGAGCCTTTCAAGGTTTAAGTGGGAAGGGGTGATTTCCACCCAGACGCCACAGCGAACAAGGGCCTACCCCACCTGCATGGGAGAAGCTCTTGCTTTGTCTCGAGTTGAGGTGGGATCCTCTCAAGTTACGACGTGTATCCCAGGAACCTGCCTTTGTGGCCTCAGGTGAGGCCAGTCTCCGTGCGAGTTGTGAGTGGCTTCTGGGTATTCCTCCCCAGTCGGCGCTGGGTCCTCACTCCTCTGGAGCTGAGGCCAGAGCCGGAGCTTTCCTTACCCATGCTGACTTGGGTCTTGAGGTTACCCTGGAGCCTCCACAGGGGTGTCAGGCCTCATCTCGCGTGGAGACGTGCACGGCCGCTTTCCTCCCGAGCTGCATCAACAGTTTCAGGCTCCCCATCAAGCGGACACAGGGATTTGCGGCTTGCCCTCGAGGTACCCCAGGGCTGTCACACGTGCCAGCATGGCATGAGTCGATCCTCGTGGTTACAGTCGAAGCAGTGCAGGGCAGTCAGGTTTATCTGGAGTGGACAAGGCATTTGGGGGTCGTGGGGAATGGTGGCAGGACCCCTGGTGTTCCTCCCGACTCTCCTTTTGTGAGCACCTCCTCTTGGGATGCGAGAGGAGTGCTGGAATACTTTCCCGACGAAGGAGTGAAAGGGACCTTCATCTGGATCTGAGCAGGGGGAAACGGGGCTCCTCTTGAGTCGCAGCGGGACTCTCGGTGTTCCTCTCGAGTGGGGACGTGTGGGTGGGGGAACATCATGGATAACAGCAAGGGTGTGAAGGAGCCTTTCGAGGTCCAAGAGGGAAGGGGTGATTTCCCCTGAGACGCCAGAGCAAACAAGGTCCTCACTTCGCCTGCAGGAGAGAAGCTCCTGGTTTCTCGACTAGTGCAGGGTCTACTCTAGTTACGACGGGGACCACAGACACCAGCCCCTGTAGACTCAGGAGAGGCCAGTCTCCGTGCAAGTCCAGGGGCCTCTGGGGATTCCTCCTCAGTTGGCGCTGTGTCCTCAGTCTTTGTCTGGAGTTGAGGTCGGAACCTGAGCTTTCCTCGCTCGAGCTGACATTGGTCTCGTGGTTTCCCTGGAGTCCACACAGGGGAGTCAGGTATCCTCTCGTGTGGAGACGTGCATGGCTGCTTTCCACCCGAACTGCAGCAGCAGTACTGTCTCTTATACACATCTAGATGTGTATAAGAGACAGCCTTTGCACCCACTCCCCAGCCCCGGATGGCAACTTTAGACTCCGGTTGTCCAGGCAACCTTGGCCGAGGGGGATGCTTCAGGGCACTCGCTGGCAAGACCGGAGGAGGAAAGAGACACACAGGGACATGCATGTGTGTGGAATGTGGGCCTGTGTGTGCACGCACCCATCCACGGTGGATCCTGGCACCCGATTTTTCTGTGGATGTATTCCGTAGAGCCCTGCCCCAGCTGCAGAGCCACCTGTGGTGATACAGGTGTGTGGGACTCTCCCTCCCCTCCACACCATCTAGGGTATCTGTGCTTCGACTGTCCCATGGGCCTTAACGTCCTCTCCTTTCAGTGTGTTCTTTCTATGGTAGGAGACTCGGCCAGAGAGACCCAGAGGCATCAGGAGAGGCCAGTCTCCATGCGAGTTGTGAGGGGCCTCTGGGGATTCCTCCCCAGTCGGTTCCGGGTCCTCATTCCTCCTCTGGAGCTATGGCCGGAGCCTGAGCTTTCTTCGCCCTTGCTGACATGGGTCTTGGGGTTCCCCTGTAGCCGCCACAGGGGAGTCAGGACTTGTCTCGCGTGGAGACGTGTATGGTCGCTTTCCTCCCGAACCTAAGCACCACGGTCAGGCTCCCCTTCGAGGAAACACAGGGATCTGTGGCTTGCCCTATAGGTGACAGAGGGCTGTCACACGTGTCAGCATGGTGTGAGTCGATGCTTGGGGTGACAGTAAAGCAATGCAGGCAGTCAGTTTCATCTAGAGAGGACTGATGCATTTGGGGGTCTTGGGGAATCGTGGCACCACCCTGGAGTTCCTCTCTACTCTTCTGGTGCGATCACCTCCCCTTTGGATGACAAGGGAGCACCGGGAATCCTTTCCTGATGGAGCAGTTAAAGGGGCCTTCATCTGGCATTGAGAAGGGGAAAACGGGGCTCCTCTTGAGTCACGGCGGGACCCTCAGTGTTCCTCTTGAGTGGGTACAGGTGGGTCAGGGAACTTCGTGGGTGGCAGCAAGGTTGTGGAAGAGCCTTTCGAGGTCCAAGTGGGAAGGGGTGATTTCGCCCAAGATGCTGCCCTGGACAAGGGCCTCACTCCACCTGCAAAGGAGAAGCTTCTGGTTTTTCTCGAGTTGTGGCAGGGTCCTCTCGAGTTACTATGGGGACCCTAGGGACTTGCCCCCGTGGCCTCAGGAGATGCCAGTCTCTGGGCGAGTTGAGAGAGGCGTCTGGGTATACCTGCCCAGTCGGTGCCAGGGCCTCAGTCCTCACCTGGAGATGAGGCCGGAGCTGGAGCTTTCCTCGCCCATGCTGACATGGGTCTTGGGGTTCCCCTGGATCCTCCACAGGGGAGTCAGGCCTCGTCTTGCGTGGAGATGTGCTCGGCCGCTTCCCCCCCGAGCTGCAGCAGCAGTGTCAGGCTCCCCATCGAGCGGACTCAGGGATCTATGGCTTGGAAGCGAGGTGCCACAGGGTTGTCACACGGGCCAGTGTGGTGTGAGTCAATCTTCGGGGTGACATTCGAGGCAGTACAGGGCAGTCCGGTTCATCTGGTGTGGAAGAGGCATTTGGGAGTCTTGGGGAATGGTGGCAGGAACCCTGGTGTTCCGCCTGACACCCCTGGTGCGAGCACCTCCTCGTGGGATGTGATGAAAGCACTGAGAATCCTTTCGCAACGGAGCAGGGAAATGGGCCCACATCTGGAGCTGAGCAGGGGAAAACGGGGCTCCTCTTGAATCGCTGCTGGACCCTCAATGTTCTGCTCGAGTGGGGACAGGTAGCTAAGGGAACTTCGTGGATTACAGCAAGGGTGTGAAGGAGCCTTTTGAGGTCCAAGAAAAAAGGGGTGATTTCCCCCGAGCCTCGCAGCAGACAAGAGCCTCACACTGTCTGCAGGGGAGAAGTTCCTGGTTTTTCTCGAGTTGTGGCGGGGTCCTCTCGAGTTACGACGGGGACCCCAGGGATCTGCACTTGTGGCCTCAGGAGAGGCCAGTCTTTGTTCCAGTTGCCAGGGGCCTCTAGAGATTCCTCCCCAGTCAGCGCAGGTCCTCAGTCCCCATCTGCAGCTGAGACCGGAGCCTGAGCTTTCTTCGCCCTTGCTGACATGGGACTTGGGGTTCCCCTGGAGCCCCCACAGCAGAGTCAGTCCTTGTCTTGTGTGGAGCCATGCACAGCCGTTTCCTCCCGTGCTCAGCAGCAGTGTCATTTTATCCATCAAGCAGACACAGGGATCTGTGGCTTGCCCTCGAGGTATTCCAGGGCTGTCAAACGAGCCAGAGTGGCCTGAGGAGATCATCTGGATGACAATCGAGGCAGTGAAGGGCAGTAAGTTTCGTCTGGAGTGGACAAGGCATTTGGGGGTCTTGGGGAATGGTGGTACGACCCCTGGTGTCCCTCCCAACTCTCCTAGTGAGAGCACCTCCTCTTGGGATGCGAGGGGAGCACCTGGAATCCTTTCCCGATGGAGCAGGGAAGGGACAATCATCTGGAGCTGAGCAGGGGAAAACGGGACTATCTTGAGTCACGGCTAGACCCTCGGTGTTCCTCTCGATTAGGGACGGGTGGGTGGTGGAACTTCATTGGTCACAGCAACGGTGTGAGGAGCTTGTCGAGGTCCAAAAGGGAAGGGGCGATTTCACCCCAGACGCTGCCCAGGACAAGGAACGGCCTTACCCTGCCTGCAAAGGAGAAGCTCCAGGTTTTTCTCGAGTTGCTGCAGGGTCCTCTTGAGTTATGAAAGGGACCCTAGGGACCCGCTCCTGTGGCCTTGGGAAAGGCCAGTATCCGGACGAGTTGAGAGGGGTGTCTGGGTATACCTCCCCAGACGGCACCGGGTCCTCAGTCGTCGTCTGGAGATGAGGCCGGAGCCAGAGATTTCCTCGCCCATGCTGACATGGGTCTTGGGGTTCCCCTGGAACCTCCACAGGGGAGTCAGGCCTTATCTCGTGTGGAGACGTGCATGGCTGCTTTCCTCCTGAGCTGCAGCAGCAGTGTCTGGCTCCCCATCAAGTGGACACAGGGAACTGTGGCTTGCCCTTGAGGTGCCACAGGGTTGTCACACTTGCCAGCATCATGTGAGTCAACTCTCGGGGGGACAGTCGAGGCAGTGCAGGGCAATCAGGTTCATCTTGAGTGGACTGAGTCATTTGGGGGTCATGGGGCATAGTGGCATAACCCTGGAGTTCCTCCTGACTGTCCAGTGATGAGTGCCTCCTCTTGGGAAGTGAGGAGAGTGCCAGAAAACTTTTCCCGACCAAGCAGGGAAAGGGACCCTCATCTAGATATGAAAAGGGGAAAATGGGCCTCCTCTTGAGTCATGGAGGGAACCTCAGTGTTTCTTTTGAGGGGAGAAATGTAGATCGGGGGACTTCGTGGGTCAAAGCAAGGGTGTGAAGGAGCCTTTCAAGGTTTAAGTGGGAAGGGGTGATTTCCACCCAGACGCCACAGCGAACAAGGGCCTACCCCACCTGCATGGGAGAAGCTCTTGCTTTGTCTCGAGTTGAGGTGGGATCCTCTCAAGTTACGACGTGTATCCCAGGAACCTGCCTTTGTGGCCTCAGGTGAGGCCAGTCTCCGTGCGAGTTGTGAGTGGCTTCTGGGTATTCCTCCCCAGTCGGCGCTGGGTCCTCACTCCTCTGGAGCTGAGGCCAGAGCCGGAGCTTTCCTTACCCATGCTGACTTGGGTCTTGAGGTTACCCTGGAGCCTCCACAGGGGTGTCAGGCCTCATCTCGCGTGGAGACGTGCACGGCCGCTTTCCTCCCGAGCTGCATCAACAGTTTCAGGCTCCCCATCAAGCGGACACAGGGATTTGCGGCTTGCCCTCGAGGTACCCCAGGGCTGTCACACGTGCCAGCATGGCATGAGTCGATCCTCGTGGTTACAGTCGAAGCAGTGCAGGGCAGTCAGGTTTATCTGGAGTGGACAAGGCATTTGGGGGTCGTGGGGAATGGTGGCAGGACCCCTGGTGTTCCTCCCGACTCTCCTTTTGTGAGCACCTCCTCTTGGGATGCGAGAGGAGTGCTGGAATACTTTCCCGACGAAGGAGTGAAAGGGACCTTCATCTGGATCTGAGCAGGGGGAAACGGGGCTCCTCTTGAGTCGCAGCGGGACTCTCGGTGTTCCTCTCGAGTGGGGACGTGTGGGNTCACACTTGCCAGCATCATGTGAGTCAACTCTCGGGGGGACAGTCGAGGCAGTGCAGGGCAATCAGGTTCATCTTGAGTGGACTGAGTCATTTGGGGGTCATGGGGCATAGTGGCATAACCCTGGAGTTCCTCCTGACTGTCCAGTGATGAGTGCCTCCTCTTGGGAAGTGAGGAGAGTGCCAGAAAACTTTTCCCGACCAAGCAGGGAAAGGGACCCTCATCTAGATATGAAAAGGGGAAAATGGGCCTCCTCTTGAGTCATGGAGGGAACCTCAGTGTTTCTTTTGAGGGGAGAAATGTAGATCGGGGGACTTCGTGGGTCAAAGCAAGGGTGTGAAGGAGCCTTTCAAGGTTTAAGTGGGAAGGGGTGATTTCCACCCAGACGCCACAGCGAACAAGGGCCTACCCCACCTGCATGGGAGAAGCTCTTGCTTTGTCTCGAGTTGAGGTGGGATCCTCTCAAGTTACGACGTGTATCCCAGGAACCTGCCTTTGTGGCCTCAGGTGAGGCCAGTCTCCGTGCGAGTTGTGAGTGGCTTCTGGGTATTCCTCCCCAGTCGGCGCTGGGTCCTCACTCCTCTGGAGCTGAGGCCAGAGCCGGAGCTTTCCTTACCCATGCTGACTTGGGTCTTGAGGTTACCCTGGAGCCTCCACAGGGGTGTCAGGCCTCATCTCGCGTGGAGACGTGCACGGCCGCTTTCCTCCCGAGCTGCATCAACAGTTTCAGGCTCCCCATCAAGCGGACACAGGGATTTGCGGCTTGCCCTCGAGGTACCCCAGGGCTGTCACACGTGCCAGCATGGCATGAGTCGATCCTCGTGGTTACAGTCGAAGCAGTGCAGGGCAGTCAGGTTTATCTGGAGTGGACAAGGCATTTGGGGGTCGTGGGGAATGGTGGCAGGACCCCTGGTGTTCCTCCCGACTCTCCTTTTGTGAGCACCTCCTCTTGGGATGCGAGAGGAGTGCTGGAATACTTTCCCGACGAAGGAGTGAAAGGGACCTTCATCTGGATCTGAGCAGGGGGAAACGGGGCTCCTCTTGAGTCGCAGCGGGACTCTCGGTGTTCCTCTCGAGTGGGGACGTGTGGGTGGGGGAACATCATGGATAACAGCAAGGGTGTGAAGGAGCCTTTCGAGGTCCAAGAGGGAAGGGGTGATTTCCCCTGAGACGCCAGAGCAAACAAGGTCCTCACTTCGCCTGCAGGAGAGAAGCTCCTGGTTTCTCGACTAGTGCAGGGTCTACTCTAGTTACGACGGGGACCACAGACACCAGCCCCTGTAGACTCAGGAGAGGCCAGTCTCCGTGCAAGTCCAGGGGCCTCTGGGGATTCCTCCTCAGTTGGCGCTGTGTCCTCAGTCTTTGTCTGGAGTTGAGGTCGGAACCTGAGCTTTCCTCGCTCGAGCTGACATTGGTCTCGTGGTTTCCCTGGAGTCCACACAGGGGAGTCAGGTATCCTCTCGTGTGGAGACGTGCATGGCTGCTTTCCACCCGAACTGCAGCAGCAGTTTCAGGCTTCCCATTGAGAGGACACAGGGATCTGTGGCTTGCCCTCGAGGTACCCCAGGGCTGTCAAACGTGACAGTGTGTCGGGAGTCGATCCTCGGGGTGACAGTGAGGCAGTGCAGGGCATTCAGGTTCATCTGGAGTGGACGAGGCATTTGGGGGTCTTGGGGAATGGTTTCACAACCCCTGGTGTTCCTCCCAATACTCCTGGTGCTAGTGCATCTTCTTGGGATGCGAGGGATGCACTGGGAATCCTTTCTCGACAGAGCAGAGAAAGGGACCCACATCTGAAGCTGAGCAGGGGAAATCGGGGCTCCTCTTGAGTCATGATGGGACCCTCGATGTTCCTCTTGAGTGGGGACAGGTGGTTTGGGGAACTTCATGGGTTACAGCAAGGTTGTGAAGGAGCTTTCCAAGGTCCAAGAGGGAAGGAGTGATTTCCCCTGAGATACCGCAGTGGACAAGGGCATCACCCCACATGCAGGGTAGAAGCTCCTGGTTTTTCTCGATTTGTGGAGGGGTCCTCTAGAGTTAAGACAGAAACCCTAGCGACCTGCACCTGTGGCTGCAGGAGAGGCCAGTCTCCCTGCGAGTTGTGAGGGGCCTCTGGGATTCCTCCCCAGTCAGTGCCGGGTCCTTAGTCCTCATCTGGAGCTGAGGCCGGAGCCTGAGCTTTCCTTGCTCATGCTCACATGGGTCTTGGGTTTCCCATGGAGGCCCAACAGGGGAGTAAGGCCTCATCTCGCATGGAGTCGTGAGATGCCTCAGCAGTATCAGGCTCCCCGTCGAGCCGACTCAGGGGTCTGTGGCTTGCCCTCGAGGTACCTCAGGGATGTCACACGTGACAGCGTGTTGTGAGTAAATCCTCGGTGTGACAGGAGAGGCAGTGCGGGGCAATCAGGTTCATCTGGAGTGAACGAGGCATTAGGGGGTCTTGGGAATGGTGGCACGACCTCTGGTGTTCCTCCCGACTCTCCTGGGGCAAGTGCCTCCTATTGGGTTGCGAGAGGAGCGCAGAGAATCCTTTCCCGAAGGAGCAAAGAAAGAGACCCTCATCTGGAGCTGTGCATGTGAAAACGGGGCTCTTGTTGAGTTGCATAGGGGCCCTCGGTGTTCCTCTTGAGGGAGACTGCTTGGTCGGCGAAATTCGTGTGTCACAGCAAGGGTGTGAAGGAGCCTTTCAAGTTCGAAGTGGAAGGGGTGATTTCACCCGAGACGTGGCAGCAGACAAAAGCCTCAACATGCTTGCAAGGGAGAAGCTGCTGGTTTCTCTCGAGTTTTGGTGGGGTCCTCTCGAGTTAAGACTGGGGCCCCAGGGACCCGCCCCTGTAGCCTCAGGAGAGGCCAGTCTTCGTGCGAGTTGTGAAGGTCCTCTGGAGATTCCTTCCGGTTGGCGTTGGGTCCTCAGTCCTCTTCTGAAGCTGAGCCCAGAGCCTGAGTTTCCTCACCCGTGCTGACACTGCCTTGTGGTGACTCTGGAGCCCCCACAGGTGAGTCAGTCCTCGTCTCACATGGAGACGTGCATGGCCGATTTCCTCCCGAGCTGCAGCAACAATGTCATACTCCCCATTGAGCGACACAGGGATATATTCCTTGTCCTTGAGGTACCCTAGGCCTGTCACACGTGCCAGTGTGGCGTGAGTCGATCCTCGGGGTGACAGTCAAGGCAGTGCTGGGCAGTCAGGGTCATCTGGAGTTGACGAGGTATTTAGGGTTTTGGGTAATGGTGGCACGACCCCTGATGTTCCTCCCGACTTGCCAGGTGCAAGCGCCTCCTCTTGGGATGAGAAGGGAGAGCCAGGAATCCTATCCCGAAGGAGCAGGGAAAGGGACCCTCATCTGAAGCTGAGTAGGGGAAAACGGGGCTCCTCTTGAGTCACAGCGGGACATCGCTGTTCCTCTCAAGTGGGGATATGTGGGTCGGGGAACTTCGTGGGTCACAGAAAGAGTGTGAAGGAGCCTTTCGAGGTCCAAGAGGAAAGGGGTGATTTCACCTGAGATGCCACAGTGAACAAGGGCCTTACCTCGTGTGCAGGGGAGAAGCTCCTGGTTTTTCTCGAGTTGTTCAGGGTCCTTTCCAGTTATGACCTAGGGACCCTAGGGACCCACCAATGTGGCCTCAGGAGAGGCCAGTCTCCGTGGGAGTTCAAGGGGCTCTGGGGATTCCTCCCCAGTGGATGCTGGGTCCTCAGTCTTCATCTGGATCTGAGACCGGAGCCTGAGCTTTGCATGCCTGTGCTGATATGGGTCTCGGGGTTCCCCTGGATCCCCCACAGGGGAGTCAGGCCTCCTCTCGCATGGAGAGGTGCATGGCCGCTTTTCTCTTGAGCTGCAGCAGCAGTGTCAGTATCCCCGTTGAGCGGACACTCGGATCTGTGGCTTGCCCTTGAGATACCCCAGGGCTGTCACACGTGCTAGTGTGGCATGAGTTGATCCTCGGGGTGATAGTGGAGGAAGTGCAGGGCAGTCAGGTTCATCTGGAGTGGACGAGGCATTTGTTGATCTTGAGTAATGGTGGCATGACCCCTGGTGTACATCCCGACACTCCTGGTGCGAGTGCCTTTTCTTGGGATGCGACGGTAGCGCCGGGAAACCTTACCCAAGGGAGCAGGGAGACTGTAATCTGGAGCTGAGCATGGGAAAACGAGGCTCTTCTTGAGTCTCAGAGGGATCCTCGGTTTTCCTCGAGAGGGGGACGGCTGGGTCGGCGAACTTCGTAGGTCAGAGCAAGGGTGTGAAGGAGCCTTTCAAGTTCCAAGAGGGAAGGGGTGATTTTGACTGAGACGCTCAGCAGAAAAAAGCCTCACCCTGCCTGCAGGGGAGAAGCTCCTGGTTTTTCTTGAGTAGCGGCAGGGCACTCTTGAGTTAAGATGGGGACCCTAGTGGCCCGCTGCTGTGTCCTCAGTAGAGGCCAGTCTCCGGGCGAGTTGAGAGGGGCTGCTGGGGATTCCTCCCCAGTCGGCGCTGGGTCCTCAGTCCTCATCTGGAGCTGAGACCGGAGCCTCAGTATTCCTTGCTTGTGCTGACATTGGTCTTTAGTTTGCCATGAGGCCCCAAAAGGGGACACAGGCCTCATCTCGCATGGACACGTGCATGGCCACATTCCTCCCCAGCTGCAGGAGCAGTGTCAGTCTCCCTGTCAATCGGACATAAGGATCTGTTTCTTGCCCTTGAAGTAACACAGGGCTGTGACACACGTGCCAGCATGTCGTGAGTTGATCGCTGGGGTGACAATCGAGGCAGTGCAAGGCAGTCAGGTTCATCTGGAGTGGATGGGGCATTTGGGGGTCTTGGGGAATGGTGGCACGAACCCTGGTGTTCCTCCCAAGTCTCCTGTTGCAATCACCTCCTCTGGGAATGCAAGGGGCTCGCCGGGAATCCTTTCCTGATGGAGCAGGGAAAAGGACCCTCATCTGGAGCTGAGCAGGGGAAATGGGGGCTCCTCTTGTGTCGCGGTGGGAGCCTCGGTGTTTTTTTAGTGTTGGCACATGGGTCGGGGAACTTTGTGGGTCACAGCAAGGGTGTGAAGGAGCCTTTCAACATCCAAGAGGAAAAGGGTGATTTGCCCTGAGACGATGCAGCAGTCGAGGGCCCCTGGTTTTTCTCAAGTTGCAGTGGGGTCCCCTCGAGTTATGTCTTGTACCCCAGGGACCCACCGCTGTGGCCTCAGGAGAGGCCTGTCTCCGTGCAAATTGCGAGGGGCCTATGGGGATTCCTACCCCAGTTGGCGCCAGGTCCTCAGTCCTCGTCTAAATCGGAGGCCAGAACCTGAGCTTTCCATACCCATGCTGACATGGGTTTTGGGGTTCCCCTGGAGCCTCTACAGTGGAGTCAGGCCTCATCTCGTGTGGAGACATGTACAGCCGCTTTCCTCTCAAGCTGCAGCAGCAGTGTCAGTCTCCTTGTCGAGCGGACACTGGGATCTGTGGCTTGCCCCTGAGGTACCACAGGGCTGTCACACTTGCCAGCTAGGCTTGAGTCGATCCTTGGGGTGAGAGTCAAGCCAGTGCAGGGCAATCAGGTTCATCTGGAGTGGACTGAGGCATTTGGGGGTCTTGGGGAATGGTGGTACGACCCATGGAGTTCCAACCATCTTTCCTGGGCCGAGTGCCACCTTCGGATGCTAGGGAAGTGAGGGAAATTTTTCTTGGCAGAGCAAGGAAAGGGAACCTCATCTGGGGATAAGCAGGGTAAAACGGGGCTCCCTTGAGTCACGGCAAAACCCTCGGTGTTTCTCTTGAGTGGGGATGGGTGGGTCAGGGAACTTCGTGGGTCACAGCAAGGGTGTGAAGAAGCCTTTCAAGATCAAAGAGGGAAGGGGTGATTTCCCCGGAGATGCTGCAGTAGTAAAGGGCCTCACCCTGCATACAGAGAGGAAGCTCCTGGTTTTTCTTGTGTTTCAGTGGGATCCTATTGAGCTGAAGCGGACCCCAGGGACCCACCCCTGTGGTCTCAGGTGAGGCCAGTCTCTGTGCATGTTGCGAGAGGCCTCTGGGGATTCATCCCCAGTCAACGCCGAGTCCTCAGTCGTCTTATGGAGCTGAGGCCAGAGCCTGAGCTTTCCTCGCCCATGCTGACATGGGTTTGGGGTTCCCTGGAGCCTCCACAGGGGTGTGAGGCCTCGACTTGCATGGAGATGTGTACACCCGAGTTCCTCCTGAGCCTCAGCAGCAGTGTCAGGCTTCCTGTCAAGCGGACACAGGGATCTGTGACTTGCCCTCGAGGTGCCATAGTGCTGTCACATGTGCAAGCATGGCGTGAGTTGATCCTCGGGATGACAGTCCAGGCAGCGCAGGGCAATCAGGTTCATCTGGAGTGCACTGAAGATTTTGGAGGACTTGGGAAATGGTGGAACGAGCCCTGGAGTTCTTTCTGACACTCCTCGGGTGAGTGCCTGCTCTTGGAATGTGAAGGGAGGGCCGTGAATCCTTTCCCGATGTAGCAGGGAAAGGGACCCTTATCCAGAGCTGAGCAGGGGAAAACGGGGCACCTCTTGAGTCTCGGCAGGACCCTTGGTGTTCCTCTCGAGGTGAAGGGTGGTTTGTGGAACTTCGTGGGTTGCAGCAAGTGTGTGAAGGAGCCTTTTGAGATCCAAGAGGAAAGGGGTGATTTCCCTCGAGAGGCCGCAAAGCACAAGAGCCTCACTTGCTGCAGGAGAGAAGCTGCTTGTTTTCCCGAATTGCGGAAGGGTCCTCTCGATTTACTACAGGGACAACAGAGACCCTCCCCTGTGGCCTCAGGAGAGGTCGGTCTCCATGTGAGTTGCGATGGTCCTCTGGGGATTCCTCCCGAGTTGGCGTTGTGTCCTCAGTCCTAGTCTGGAGCCTGAGGTTTCCTTGCCCGTGCTGACATGGGTCTTGGCGTTTCCCTGGAGCCTCCACAGTGGAGTCAGGTCTCGTCTCATGTGGAGACATTCACAGCTGCTTTCCTCCCGAGCTGCAGCACCAGTGTCAGGCTCCCCGTTGAGCAGACACAGGAATTTGTGTCTTGCCCTGGATTTGTCACATGGCAGTCAAACATGGCAGTCAAACATGCCAGTGTGGTGTGAGTCGATCATATGGTGACAGTCGAGGCAGTGCAGGGCAATCAAGTTTATCTGGAGTGGACTGAGGCATTTAGGGTCTTTGGAAATGGTGGCATGGCCCCTGGAGTTCCTCCCCCGTTCCTTGGGCAAGTGCCTCCTCTTGGGATGCGACGGGAGTGCTGGGAATCATTTCCCGGTGGAGTAGGGAAAGGGACCCTCATCTGAAGCTTAGCAGGGGAAATCGGGGATCCTCTTGGTTTTTCTTGAGTTGTGGCGGGGTCCTCTCGAGTAACGATGGGGACCCCAGGAACCCGCCCCTGTGGCCTGAGGAGAGGCCAGTCTCTGTGCGAGTTGCGAGGGTCCTCTGGGGATTCCTTCCCAATTGGCAGCGGGACCCTCGGTGTTCCTCTCGAGTGGGGTTGGGTGGGTTGGGGAACTTCGTGGGTCACAGCAAGAGTGTGAAGGAGCCTTTCTAGGTCCAAGAAAGAAGGGGTGATTTCCCCCAAGACACTGCAGTGGACAAGGTCCTCACTGCACCTGTAGGGGAAAAGCTGCTGGTTTATCTCAAGTTGCAGCGGGGTCTCTCGTGTTTCATCGGGGCCCCAGGGACCTACTCTGTGGCCTCAGGAAAGGCCAGTCTGTGCGACTTGCGAGGGCCCTCTCGGGGTTCCTCCCCAGTTGGTGCTGGGTCCTCAGTCCTCGTCTGGAGTTGAGGCCTGAGCCTGAGTTTCCTCACCCGTGCTGACATGTGTCTTGGTGTTACCCTGGAGTTTCCACACGGGAGTCAGGCCTCATCTCACAGGGAGCCAGTGCACGTTTGCTTTCCTCCCAAGCTCCAGCAGCAGTGTCAGGTTTCCCATCGAGTGGACACAGGGATCTGTGCCTTTCCCTCGAGGTGCCACAAGGCTTTCACACGTGCCACCATGGCGTGAGTCAGTCGTCAGGGTGACAGTCGAGGCAGTGCAGGGCAATCAGATTTATCTGGTATGGACTGAGACATTTAGAGGTCTTTGGAAATGGTGGCATGACCCCTGTAGTTTCTCCCGACTCTCCTGGGGAAAGTGCCTCCTCTTGGGATGCAAGGGGAGTGCTGGGAAACCTTTCCCGCTGGAGCAGGGAAAGGGACCCTCATCTGTAGCTGAGCAGGGGAAAACGGGGCTGCTCTTGAGTAGTATGGAATCCTTGATGTTCCTCTCGTGTGGGGTCGGGTATGTCTTGGAACCTTGTGTGTCGCAGCAAGAGTGTGAAGAACTCTTTGGAGGTTCAAGAGGGAAGGGGTGATTTCCCCCTGAGACACCGCAGGGGACAACAGCTTAAACACGCCTGCAGGTGAGAAGCTCCTGTTTTTTTTCAAGTTGTGTCGGGGTCCTCTCGAGTTATGACAGGGACCTCAGGGACCCGACCTGTGGCCTCACAAGAGGACAGTCCCCGTGTGAGTTGTGAGGAGCCTCTGATGAAAGTGTCAGGCTCCCCGTTGAGCAGACACAGGAATTTGTGTCTTGCCCTGGATTTGTCACATGGCAGTCAAACATGGCAGTCAAACATGCCAGTGTGGTGTGAGTCGATCATATGGTGACAGTCGAGGCAGTGCAGGGCAATCAAGTTTATCTGGAGTGGACTGAGGCATTTAGGGTCTTTGGAAATGGTGGCATGGCCCCTGGAGTTCCTCCCCCGTTCCTTGGGCAAGTGCCTCCTCTTGGGATGCGACGGGAGTGCTGGGAATCATTTCCCGGTGGAGTAGGGAAAGGGACCCTCATCTGAAGCTTAGCAGGGGAAATCGGGGATCCTCTTGGTTTTTCTTGAGTTGTGGCGGGGTCCTCTCGAGTAACGATGGGGACCCCAGGAACCCGCCCCTGTGGCCTGAGGAGAGGCCAGTCTCTGTGCGAGTTGCGAGGGTCCTCTGGGGATTCCTTCCCAATTGGCAGCGGGACCCTCGGTGTTCCTCTCGAGTGGGGTTGGGTGGGTTGGGGAACTTCGTGGGTCACAGCAAGAGTGTGAAGGAGCCTTTCTAGGTCCAAGAAAGAAGGGGTGATTTCCCCCAAGACACTGCAGTGGACAAGGTCCTCACTGCACCTGTAGGGGAAAAGCTGCTGGTTTATCTCAAGTTGCAGCGGGGTCTCTCGTGTTTCATCGGGGCCCCAGGGACCTACTCTGTGGCCTCAGGAAAGGCCAGTCTGTGCGACTTGCGAGGGCCCTCTCGGGGTTCCTCCCCAGTTGGTGCTGGGTCCTCAGTCCTCGTCTGGAGTTGAGGCCTGAGCCTGAGTTTCCTCACCCGTGCTGACATGTGTCTTGGTGTTACCCTGGAGTTTCCACACGGGAGTCAGGCCTCATCTCACAGGGAGCCAGTGCACGTTTGCTTTCCTCCCAAGCTCCAGCAGCAGTGTCAGGTTTCCCATCGAGTGGACACAGGGATCTGTGCCTTTCCCTCGAGGTGCCACAAGGCTTTCACACGTGCCACCATGGCGTGAGTCAGTCGTCAGGGTGACAGTCGAGGCAGTGCAGGGCAATCAGATTTATCTGGTATGGACTGAGACATTTAGAGGTCTTTGGAAATGGTGGCATGACCCCTGTAGTTTCTCCCGACTCTCCTGGGGAAAGTGCCTCCTCTTGGGATGCAAGGGGAGTGCTGGGAAACCTTTCCCGCTGGAGCAGGGAAAGGGACCCTCATCTGTAGCTGAGCAGGGGAAAACGGGGCTGCTCTTGAGTAGTATGGAATCCTTGATGTTCCTCTCGTGTGGGGTCGGGTATGTCTTGGAACCTTGTGTGTCGCAGCAAGAGTGTGAAGAACTCTTTGGAGGTTCAAGAGGGAAGGGGTGATTTCCCCCTGAGACACCGCAGGGGACAACAGCTTAAACACGCCTGCAGGTGAGAAGCTCCTGTTTTTTTTCAAGTTGTGTCGGGGTCCTCTCGAGTTATGACAGGGACCTCAGGGACCCGACCTGTGGCCTCACAAGAGGACAGTCCCCGTGTGAGTTGTGAGGAGCCTCTGATGATTACACCACAGTTGATGCCGGGTCCTCAGTCATCATCTGGATCTGAGATCAGAGCCTGAGTTTTCCTCGCCATTGCTGACATGGGCCTTGGGGTTCCTCTGAAAACTGCGCAGGGGATTCAGGCCTCGTCTTGTGTGGAGATGTGTGCGTCTGCTTTCCTACCGAGTTGCAGCAGCAGTGTCAGGCTTCCCGTCAAGTGGACACAGGGGTCTGAGGCTTTCCCTCGAGGTACCACAGGGCTGTCACACGTGCCAGCGTGACATGAGTCAATTCTCAGTGTGACAGTCGAAGCAGTGCAGGAATATCAGATTCATCTGGAGTAGACTGAGACATTTGGGGGTCTTGGAGATGGTGGCACATCCCCTAGAGTACCTTCCGACTCTTCTGGGGAGAATGCATTCTCTTGGGATGCCGAGCACCGTGATTACTTTCCCAACGGTTCAGGGAAAGGGACCCTCATCTGGAGATGAGTAGGGAAAAACTGAGCTCCTCCTGAGTCGTGGCAGACCTTCAGTGTTCCTCTCGAGTGAGGCAGGGTGGGTTGGGGAACTTCGTGGGTCGCAGCAAGGGTGTGAATGACCTTTTCCAGGTTCAAGAGAGAAGGGGTGTTTTCCCCCGAGACGCCACATTGGATGAAGATCTCACCCCGCCTGCAGGGGAGAAGCTCCTGGTTTTTCTCGAGTTGGGGTGGAGTCCTCTCGAGTTAATACAGGACCTCAGGGACCCGCTGCTGTGGCCTCAGGAGAAACCAGTCTCTGTGCAAGTTGCAAGGGGCCTCAGGAAATTCTTCCCCAGTCGATGCCAGGTTCTCAGCCCTTGTCTGTAGCTGAGGCCAGAGCCTGAGCTTTCCTCGCCTGTGCTGACTGGGTCTTGGGGTTCCCCTGGAGCCTCCACAGGAGAGTCAGGCCTCATCTCCCATGGAGACGTGCACGGCCGCTTTCCTTCCGAGCTGCAGCAGCAGTGTCAGGCTTCCCATTTGAGTGGACACAGGGATCTGTGGCTTGCCCCCGATGTGCCACAGGGCTGTCACATGTGCCAGCGTGGCGTGAGTCAATCCTTGGGGTGATAGTTGAGGCAGTGCGGGGCAATAAGATACATTTGGAGTGAACTGATAAAACGGGGTCTTGGTGAATGGTCGCACAACCCCTGGAATTCCTCTAGACACTTCTGGGGACAGCGCCTCCTGTTGGGAGGCTAGGGGAGCACCGGGAATCCTTTCCCGATGGAGCAGGGAAAGGAACCCCCATCTGGAGCTGAGTAGGGGAAAATGGGGCTCCTCATGAGTCACGGCATTACCCTCCTTTTACCTCTCGAGTGTGGACAGGTGGATTGGGGAACTTTGTGGGTCGCAGCAAGAGTGTGAAGGACCCTTTCCAGGTTCAAGAAGGAAGGGGTGATTGCCCCCGAGATGCCACAGCAGACAAGGGCCTCACCCTGCTTGTAGGAGAGAAGCTCATGTTTTTATTCGAGTTGTGGTGGGGTCCTCTCGAGTTACAACAGGGACCTCAGAGACCCGCCCCTGTGGCCTCAGGAGAGGCAGGTCTCTGTGCAAATTGCGAGTGGACTCTGGGGATTCCTCCCCAGTCGATGCCAGGTCGTCTGTCCTCATCTGGATTTGAGGCAGGAGGCTGAGCTTTCCTTGCCCTTGCTGACATGGGTCTTGGGGTTCCCCTGAAGCCTCCAAAGGGGAATCAGATCTCATCTCGCTTGGAGATGTGCACAGCCGCTTTCCTCCCGAGCTGCAGCAGCAGTTTCAGGCTTCCCATTGGAGTGGACACAGGGAATTTTGGCTTTCCCTCGAGGTGCCACAGGGCTGTCACACGTGACAGCATGGCATGAACCGATCCTCGGGCTGAGTCGAGGAAGCTCAGGACAATCAAGTTCATGTGGAGTGGACTGAATCATTTGGGGATCTTGAGGAATTTTGCCACGACCCCTGAAATTCCTCCCGACTCTTCTGGGAAGAGCACCTCCTCTTGGGATGCGAGGGGAGTGCCGGGAATCCTTTTCCGACAGAGCATGGAAAGAGACCCTCTTATGGAGCTTAGCAGCGGAAAACGGGGCACCTCTTTAATCACGGCAAAACCCTCGGTGTTCCTCTTGAGGGAAACTTGTGGGTCAGGGAATTTCGTAGGTTGCAGCAAGGGTGTGCAGGATATTTTCGAGGTTCAATAGGAAAGGGGTGATTTCCCCTGAGACACTGCAGCAGACAAGGGCCTCAGCCTGCCTGCAGGGGAGAAGCTCCTTTTCTTTCCTCAAGTTTCAGCGAGGTCCTCTCGAGTTACAGCGTGGACCTCAGGGACCTGCACCTGTGGCCTCAGGAGAGGCCAGTCTCCATGCAAGTTGCAAGGGGCCTCTCCGGATTCCTCCCCACTTGGTGCCGGGTCCTCAGTCCTCGTCTGCAGCTGAGGCTGAAGCCTTAGCTTTCCTGGCCCATGCTAACATGGGTCTTTGGGTTCTCCTGGAGCCTCCACAGGAGTGTCAGGACTCGTCTCACCTAGTGACATGCATGGCTGCTTTCCTCCTGAGCTGCAGCAGCAGTGCCCGGCTTCCCGTCGAGAGGACACAGGGATCTGTGACTATCCCTTGAGGTGCCACAGAGCTGTCACACTTGCCAGCATGGCGTGAGTTGATTCTCGTGGTGACAGTCGTGGCACTGCAGGGCAATTAGATTCATCTGGAGTGGACTGAGACATTTGGGGGTCTTGGGGAATAGTAGCATGACCCCTGGAATTCCTCTAGACATTCCTGGGGGGAGCCTCTCCTCTTGGGAAGCGAGAGGAGCACCGAGAATCTTTTCCCAGTGGAGTAGGGAAAGGTACCCTCATCTGGAGCTGAGCAGGGTAAACGGGGCTCCTCTTGAGTCGTGGCGGTACCCTCCTTTTTCCTCTCGAGTGTGGACGAGTGGATCGGAGAACTTTGTGGGTCGCAGCAAGGGTGTGAAGGACTCTTTCGAGGTTCAAGAGGGAAGGAGTGATTTCCCTTGAGACACTGCACCAGACAAGGTCCTCAGCCCGCCTGCAGGGGAGAAGCTCCTGGTTTTTCTCGAGTTGCGGCTGGGTCTTCTCGAGTTATGAAGGGGACCTGAGGGAACCCCTTTTGTGGCGTCAGGAGAGGCCAGTCGTTTTGCCAGTCCGAGGGGGCCTCTAGGGATTTCTTAGCAGTCAGTGCCGGGTCCTCAGTCCTCATCTGGAGTTGAGGCCGGAGCCTGAGCTTTCCTCACCCATGCTGACATGGGTCTTGGGGTTCCCCTGGAGCCTCCACAGAGGAGTGAGGTTTTGTCTCGCATGGAGACGTGCATGAACGCTTTCCTCCCAAGCTGCAGCAGCAGTGTCAGGATTTTATTTCGAGCACACACAAGGATCTGTGGCTTTCCCTTGATGTGCCACAGGTCGGTCACACATGCCAGCATGGTGTGAATTGAACCTCGGGGGGATAGTTGAGGCAGTTCAGGGCAATCAGGTTCATCTGGAGTGGACTGAGACATTTGGGGGTCTTGGGGAACGGGGACTCGACCCCTGGAGTCCTTCCGACTCTCTTGGTGAGTGCACCGCCTCTTGGGATGCAAGAGGAGCGCCAGGCATCCTTTCCCGATGGAGCAGGGAAAGGGACCCTCATCTGGAGATGAACAGGGGAAAAAGAGGCTCCTCTTGAGTCATGACATGACCCTCGGTATTCCTCTTGAGTGGGGACGGGTGGGTCGGTCCCAGCTTTGAGAGGTACATGATGTTTTAGACTTACTAAAGGCAAATTCTTATGGAAAGTTAGAAATTATTAGTACAGTGGGTTGGTTGTGAATTATATTGATGAAGCATTTTTTCTTTTGTTGTGTCAATAATTGCTGCTAATTCCATGCCCTAGATGGCATAAGAGCTCTCAGGTTTAACCTCTCTGCTGACATATGATTGTTTACTACCTCTCAACCATAAACTGCACAGAGAATTTTGGAGTATTTTGAGTCTTAATTTTAATAGGGCTTTTTCTTCTTGTTGTGTCAATGATTGCTGCCAGACCTCCATATCCTTACACACCTGGGAATATATTAATCAATGTATTTGGAATATAGAAAAGGAAATATAGTAGTTCTTAAGGTTAGCAATGCTAGACTTTTTGAGTTAATGAACTTTCTCTTTTGTAATAGATCACTGTACTTTGTTATAAATCACTCTGTCCTTGCTATGTGAAAATGTAACTTTATCACTATTTTAAGACTAAGTAGATCTTAACAGGAACATTGGTGAAAGGATTTTTATTTGTTGGGCTGATGTTTGGTGCTAAATCTCCATATTCCCTGCCCTTATAATGAATATAACTAGCGTATAGGACAATGAGCATTAACCTTTAAGCATATAGGAGGAATAAGAATTAACCTTTAAGATTAATCATGTTAACCTTGGCTTAAATAAATTTCTTTCTTGATTGTAACTCACTACACCCTCACTCTATAGGAATGCAACTTTATTTGGAGGGTGGTGCCTGGTTTAAGAAAATCACCCTTGGAAAAAATAAGGGTTTTGGTTATCAAAAAGAAAGGGTTGTAAATGTCAGCAGGCAGAAATGGCTTGAAGATGATGTAAAACCCCTAAGATCTTTTTTATGTGAAGCAACTGATTTTGATAAGGTCAGGACTGCTGATCCCTGCGTGACTCTGTATTCATCTCTATGTGTAACAAAATGTATATAAGCAAACCCCAAAATAAAGAAATTGGATCAGTTTCCGGAGAGACTGATTCCCTCATGCCATTCCTTTCTGCTCCCCGTTTTTCTGACTGAATTCCCATCTGGAGCATGGATGCTAATCCACATAAACCAAGTTATTCAGCATCCTTTTCTCCACTAATTTTCCTACTACACTATCTGTTTCTAATCTCTCTATATACCTGTAATTAAATATGTATTTTTCCAAGGACGCTGACTCTGTCCCCACCTTCGAATCACCCTGGATCCACCGGGGCTGGACTCCGACACCAGTCCATTTTAGCTCGATGATTCCTAGAATGTCTATGTTCACTCTTGCCATCCCATGTTTGACCACTTCCACTTTGCCTTGATTCCTGAACCTAACATTCCAGGTTCCTATGCAATATTGCTCTTTACAGCATGGGACCTTGCTTGTTTCACCAGTCACATCCACAACAGGGTATTGTGTTTGCTTTTGCTCCATCCCTTCAGTTTTTCTGGAGTTATTTCCACACTGATCTCCAGTAGCATATTGGGCACTAACCGACCTGGGAGTTCCTCTTTCAGTACCCTCTCATTTTGCCTTTTCATACTGTTCATGTGGTTCTAAATGCAAGAATACTGAAGTGGTTTGCCATTCCCTTCTCCAGTGGACCACATTCTGTCAGCCCTCTCCATCATGACCCGTCCGCCTTGGGTGACCCCCTCATGCATGGCTTAGTTTCATTGAGTTAGACAAAACTGTGGCCCATGTGATCAGATTGGCTAGTTGTCTGTGACTATGGTCTCAATGTGTCTGCCATCTGATGCCATCTCACAACACCTACCACCTTACTTCAGTTTCTCTTACCTTGGTAGTGGGGTATCTATTCAGGGTTGCTCCAGCAAAGTGCACCCAATGATGCTTACCTTGGACGAGGGATATCTCATCAGGGCCGCCCCTCTTGACCTTGACCATGGAGTTCTCAGCCCTCCTGCACCCAACACAACCTTTCGTGGTGTTGAAACTACAAATCTGTGTGCCAACCACAAGTAAAGTCAAGTGGCTCAGTCGTGTCTGACTCTTTGTGACTCCATGGACTCTATCCCATCAGACTCCTCCATCCATGGAATTTTGGCAAGAGTACTGGAGTGGGTTGCCATTTCCTTCTCCAGGGATCTTCCCATCCCAGGGATCAAACTAGGGTCCCACACTGTGGGTAGACACTTTGCCATCTGAGCCACCAGGGAATCAAAATTTCACAAATCAAAAAGATAGTAAACTGAACATAAGAGATGACTTGCAAGTGATGTATCTGATAAGCGGTTCCTATGTAAAATAGACTAAGAAAAAACAGCACTAAAGTCTCCAAGAAAAAACACACCACCCTTGTCCCATCCCCCAACACCAACTCCAACCTAAACACTTGATCTCACTCTAACCTATCCCTAAAACCTAACCCTAAGCTAACAATATCCATGTGCATTCAAATGCATCCTTCCATCCACAGGAAAGACAGAGAGAAAGAGAAAAAGGAAGACAAAGACTGAATTTCGAATGAAAAAGAAAGGCATTTCTAGAGAGACACACTGAACAAGACAGAAGAAATTAGTAGATTTTACAGACCTTTTCATAAATCTATCTGTAAGTTAGAATCAATGACAGTGCCCATCCACCGAAGAAGTGGGAAAATGACCCAAGCTTATGAGAGTAAAAGAAAGCAGGGAGCCATTATAGGCGCAGCCACTCATAAAAGCTGAGATGGGGCACTTGAACCAGAATCTCAATGGAAAAAAGAGGACCAGAAAGTTAAGTCTTCTTTTAAATAAGAGAAGGTGACCTTCCAGTCTTACTTTCATTCCTCCATTGGGGGAAGGGGAGGGGGCTTGTCCCAAAATAGGCAGGAAGGGGAGTGCCTTTTCGAGGACCCAGAGCCCATCCAGGCCTGCTTCTGCCCCATTCTATGCTACGTTAGCCATGTATTGAATCTTGCCTTTGGGAAGTCCCAGGGAACAAGCTCCCTGTGATACCGGCCCCAGGTTGAAAGGCATGTAGGTGTTGTAGGCTGACAGACCAAGGCAGTAGATGAGAGACTGACCCAACTGTGCAGATGGAGAGACTATGGAATCCCTGAGAGGCATATGGCTTGTCAAGGGCCACACCACAGATGAGAAGAAAGAGCCTGTCTGAAAGAGCTGTGCCTCAGAGCTCAGGCCCAGGCTGCATTTGGGCCTGCCAAAACTGTGGGGTGAGCGGTGTGGGTGACACTGTGCCTGCACATGGTCTAAGGGGTTGGGTGAACAGACAGAAACCCAGAAGTTCTCTTGGGGAGCTTTGTGTAAGGGACCTCAGCAAGGAAACCAGGAAATGACGTCACTTCCTGGCAACAGAACCCAACAGAACACGGAAATCAGATCCCCAGGCCTCACAGCTGAGAGGAGCCCCCAGCCAGTTCACGGGCCGCCAGGATGCTTTGCAGTTTGCCCCTTCCCAGAAGCAGGGGCCTTGGGAGAGCTCACAGGCAGGGTGTGTGGGAAAGAAGTTACTGCTGCCTCAGGACCCCCTGAGAGGCCTCTGGCCCTTTGCCGAAAGGAACAGAAAGGTAACACAGGAGCTCCAGCCTGGGCCAGGTCCCCTTTCCGATCCCACCAGGGTAACCATGAGTGCTTTCCTGTGTGTGTGGATGGGGTTTTCCTGGGGTATCTCTGCCTCAAGCAAGCCCCTGCGGGTGTGGCTCAGAAGTCTGTGGGCTGGGTGTGTCCACAGCCAAGGGGAGAGCAAACTAGGCGGCATGGGGAAAGTCCAGGCAGCACCGGCTGCCTAGGAAGACCTCATGCCCTCAGGGGCTTCTGCTTCATCCAGGGTGGGTACCTGAGTAGGCACATGTTTCTACTGGCAGCAGAATTTCGAGTGGGCAGAAGCAGCTGCCATACTGGTGAGGCCCAGCTCAGTAGACTCCAGGCAGGGCTGACTGACGGTCAGTGTCATTTCAGAGCTTCCCAGTTGATGTGGCCAATGAGGGGGCACCCAATTCACCTCCCCAGGGAGGCGTCAGATCTCCACCCCACTGCCTGTGAGGCCCAGTGCAGGCTCCAGGTGAACGTGCCCATGGAGGAATCAGCCCAGCTGGGAATAAAGAGGAAGTGGGAAAGGT
The DNA here is from genome assembly GCA_006410535.1 of Litocranius walleri. Taxonomy (NCBI): domain Eukaryota; kingdom Metazoa; phylum Chordata; class Mammalia; order Artiodactyla; family Bovidae; genus Litocranius; species Litocranius walleri. The sequence goes on from SJYG01001159.1 coordinate 103,863, forward strand.
CTGCTTCACAAACACCACCCAGGACACACCCCTGGCCCAGTCTGAGGCTGCAGTGGAGCTTAGCACACCCGGCTCTGACCATGAGCCCCAAGAACCCCTGCCTCTGAGGCAGCAGGAGGACCTGCAGCCCAGCACGGCAGAGCACAGAGGTGAGGAGGCTGGTGCTGTGCATGTGAGTATGTGGGGATGGGGTGCTGAGCTACACAGGAAGGAGTCCCCCAGACCTGGGTCTGGGCCTGGAACAAAGGTTGGCCTCACACCACCCATCTTTCACGTGACAGTCAGAGTGAATCCTATGCTGGGTATTCTTTGTGATTCTCTGGGAAGCTTTCTGCCCCCGTATACACGCATCAAAATGCTGGTGATGGGTAACCTACTATTTTCTCACAGCTCTAGCACTGGCCTCTCATTACAACCAGATTCCAATTCCAAGTCCTTTCCCTACAGCAGTGGGTGCTACAGGTGCAGGACCCAGGGATCCACTGAGGGGAGATCAAGAGCTGAGACTTCCTTTCCCAAAGACACCGGGCCTATTGAGGCCAAGGGACCTGTGGAATGTGAAAAGGTGGGAAATTCCAGAGCGCATTGGAAGGTAAGGAAGGCTGGGAAACCGCAGCCACATCAAAGGAACCTAGGGGAGTTCCTGGGCAGTTAGTTCTTTTGACACTGCTGAGGGCCCATGAGCCCGGGGTGGATTCTACTCCCCGCTGCATGGAACGGCCACAAACAAAAGCCCCCAAACTTCCCACCCACCCTGACAGGGACATGGGGGTCTGGGGCACGGGTTGGGCCCATGAAAGCCCACTCACTCCACGGGACTCCGTCCAGGGTCTCTGCCTGGAAAGAGGACAGGGGCTTCCCCTCCATCTATGCACACAAACCTTGTTTAGGTAAATATGAGCGGAGCCGCCTCCTGCTCTTCAAAGTCTTGAGCTGCTGGGTCCTGGCCCATGAGGCCAGCAGTCTGCAGCGTCCATGTGGCTCTCCCACCATGGCTTTGTCCAGCTCCTCCAGCACCTCAAGTGGTATGTTTGCCCTTGGTCCCTGGGGTCAGATCACATCTCAGGGGATTTGTGGATACCTGGCCAAGTGTTCATGGCAAACGTGTCGACCCAGCACCAAGAACGGAGGGGACCAATGGGCCGGGACCACGTTTCCCAGGCACCAAATATGGCGAAACTTGCTTTGTTCATTCTTCTGGCTCCTTTGGCACACACATGGCTTCTCCTTTCTTTTTCTGGGAAGATGGTGCTGTGTGAGGGTGCGGGGTGTGGGGAGACTGGGGGTGGTGGTGCTGTGCTGGGATGGGGCCCCATTATCCTCACATCTTCCTGTGGGAATTGGAGTCCAGGTGCTCTGTGGGTTTGCTGCCTTCAGTGGATTCCCCTCCACAATAGCCCAGTGTCTTCTGCCTTCCGTCAGGGTTTTGGGAGTTTGGGCATCACTTCGGCTCCCTTCTCTTTCCTTTCCTTTTCCACTAGTGATGGCAAACATGGCCCTTGTTCATGTCAGTGCAGCGAATCAAGGATCCCTCCCATTGGCATCGTGCTGGAGGGAAATCTGGGAGCAGCCCCATTGAGACGTCTCCCTGGCATCTCCCCCAGATAGGAGGAAACATGCGGTGGGATAGTGTTGTGGTCTTCTGTGGGTGGGCTTTCTTGCTGCCTTTGTTTTAGGGCTGGGTTTGGTTTCCTTTCTGCTTGCTGGTGTTTCTTGAATTCTGGCATGGGTTGGGGGTAGGGGATGTCCCAACTCCCTTGCTTCTCAGCCTGGCTGTCGAGGTATAGCCAGGTGACTTCCAAATGCACACCCATCCCCAGGCTCCTGACTTTGCTCAGGCACAGGGACAAGTGCACTGGGTGGGGAGCATGCTTGGGCTCTGCCTTTGAGTCCACCCTCATTTGCTGTGAGAATTTTCCCTTCCTTCTCTTCTTCCACAGGCCCTGTCGCCACAGGATCTTGAAAGAGGAGGCTCTTTATGAAGCTGAGCCAGAAGGATGCCCTGCAAATGGTCTTTCAACCCTGGGATTGCGACCAGAGAACGGCTGACCTGGGAAATTGGTTTTGCCAAAAGCAGAGTTCAGGTAGGCCCCCGTCTCTGCACCCATTCTCCCTATCAGGCTCTCCATGCCCATCCGAGTCAGCTGAAAGCACCTGGTGGCCTTTCTCCTGAGAAAGAATTCTCTCTGTTTGCCCCTAGGTCTGGTTTCAAAACAAGTGAAAAAGATTGTTAAAGTAGAGCTGATTGCTGTCTGAATATGTGCACCAAGAAGGGGAAGGGGGGCCAACGTCCAGGCCTAGACCACCATCGCCCCCTCCTCGACCTCAGTCTTCCTCTCCAGGTAACTTAGCCAGCTTCCTCCAAAAGCAAGTCCAACAGAGGGGATCCCGAACCCTCCCCCTCTTGCCAGAGAATTATCTCTGCTGGTGGATGGCCACGGGAGGCCCAGAAACACCGAGGGGGAGAAGGTTGGTGGGAGGTCGGGGGAAAAGTGGAGGAAACAGTGCTATCTGGTTGCTACCAACCCCATCAGTGTCCCAGATTGGGGCATAACGTCCCCTGTCAGTGGGGCGTTGCACCCCCACCCCAGCCCCAGTTGGGAATTTAAGCTCTGGCTGCCCAGGCAACCTTGGCCTAGGTGCATGCTTCAGGGCACTCACTGGCAATACCAGAGGAGGAAAAGACACAGACGGACATTCATGTGTGCAGAGTGTACGTGTGTGTGCACACACCCATCCACGAAGGAACCAGGCACCCGATCCATCTGTGGATGTATTCCTTAGAGCCCTGCCCCCGCTGCAGAGCCAGCTGTGGTGATTCAGGTGTGTGGGAATCTCCATCCCCTCCACACCATCTAGGGCACCTGTGCTGTGATGGTCCCATGGGCCTTAATATCCTCTCCTCTTCTGTTTTTTTCTTTGGCAAGAGACTCGGCCAGAGAAGCATGGAAAAGACAGTAATCTCTCCTCTCAAACAAGGATCCTTGTGCAAGCTTTCACGAGGGATTACTTCCTGGGGATTGCCGCCAGGGAAGAACTGGCTCGTCAGATGGGAATCCCAGAACCTCGAATCCAGGTAAGTTCTCCAGCCAGCGCATGGGCCCAGGACATGGCGCAGCAGTCAGGAAAGTTCAGCCCTGCTGAACATTTGGAGCTGGATACACGTAGGCTTGGGCTGTGGTTTGGACTGGGGCTTGGGGCGAGGGTGCCGAAAGTCGGTGGGTGGAGTGGAGGGTTTGGAGCCGCTTGTAGCTGTGCAGCCACCCCCTCGTTTCCCAGGGCCAAGGGATTCATTTACAGAAAGCAGCCCTGCAGGAGCCACCCTGGACCTGACAGACCAGAGGCCGGGCAGCTAGGTGGGCTGGCAAGTGAGCTCTGGGAGGCGCCAGCACAATGATCTGGACAGTCACGATTTCTGATGTGTCTGTCTGCCTTTTGTTCCCCTAGATATGGTTTCAGAACCAAAGAGATTGTCACCCCAGTGGAGCCCAAGCAGGCACAGAATGGCTGGGCCCAAGGGCCAGGCAGCACAGCAGCCATGACTACTCCTGCTCCAGAGGGCCAAAGGGCCCCGCCTACCGCTGTCCAGGGCACCTCTCCTCCCCTTCGCCCCTCTCCACCACAGGAAAGCATGCCACGATTGGCTGCAGCTGCTTCTTTTGTGGCCCCCACTTTCTGGGTGACCTGGACTGCCTCTGGGGTCTGTGTGGGCCAGCTGTTGATGATCTTCATGGTCCAGCCCAGCCCAGTGGCTCTACAGCCAAGTGGGAAGCCACCATCTCCTCCTCAGGTAACATTTCCCTGGGCCACATTCTCCCCTGTCATCATGGCCCCCGGGCAGCCTGGGCAAGGGGCCATCATGCCGCCTGAATGGCCGAAGGCACACGTCCTGCACTGGCTGGGGTCACCCTACGGTGAAGGCACATCCCCTCTGCTAGAGCCACAGCCCAGACCCCAGTCTTCCAAGCTCGATGAGCCTCCTAGACGATCTTTTGACAGCCACGGGCATTCCAGCCTCCCCAGGTCCTTCCCTGGGGGGCTCTGCATTCACAGTGCAACAACCAACTCTCGCCAGCACACCTAGCCTCTTAGAGGAAATCTTTGTTGGCACCGGCATCTGTGCCACGCTGGGGCCTTCCCTGCGGCCCTGTGCCAATGAACGGGCACACCTCACTTTCCCAGGCTCACCCAGCCTCCAAGACAAGCTCCTGGCTGTCCTGGGCATCCTAGGCTCGCCAGGTCCGTTTCCGAGGTCCCCTCCTGTCGTTGCAGGGGCCCACTCAGCTTTCCCTGGGTCACCCAGCTTCCTAGAGGAAATCTTGGCTGCCATGGCCACCCAGGACATGCCCTGGTTTTCTCCGGGGGCCCCTGCAGGTGATGTAGGGGTTGAGGCCATCCTGGAAACACCCCTCAGTGAGGAGGATTACCAGGCCCTCCTTAACATGCTGCCAGGCTTCCAGGCCCTCAGACTTATAGGAAGAGGAAGGAAGCAGCACCTTCTCCCTTTATCCACGTTCGGGTCTCCTTGCCTGGGATGCTCAGGGAAGGAGGGTGGTTTCATGTGTAGGAAAACGAGAGAATACCGACGGGATGTCTACCAACAACTATGGGGACAAACTCTAGCGTTTTACCTTTGGGAAGTTGGGCCCTATCCCAAACAGGGACACCCTACCCGAAGCCTCAAGTAATCCCTGCATGGCAGTGACCAAGACGCTGCCTCAGAGGAAACATTCCATGGACCCAATAAAGTAACCCCGTGCCCCACACAGGTGCTTTGGGTCTGGCTTTTCTGTCTTCTGGTCCCGTTCTTCCTGCAGTCCACCTATGGAGAACTCCTTCCCTATGCCAGGGGCAGCAGAGGGAGGGGGAGCAGGAGATAGGGGAGTGAAAAGGTGGAAGGTTGGGAGATGCAAAGTTGGAGGGGGCGAGGAGGTGATGAGAGTCTGTGGGAGTGAATGGAGAGAGTGGGGGTGATGGGAGAGAGTTGGGGAAGGCTGAGTGGGAGAAGGTGAGAGGGAGGGAGTAAGGGAGGGAGGGAGAGAGGGAGAGTTGGGTACAGTGGGAAGGAGAGGGATGTCGGGGGCCAGTGTGAGGATTCCCGCCCATGACAAGGTCATGCAGAAGGAAGCCTGACAAAATGCAAAGGCATGATCAGGTTTCAGGGGTTTCCCCTGGAATTTCCTGAGCATCCACCACCACCCCCTCAAAAAAAAAAATCTGCTGGCCTCTGTACTCTGCTTTTCCAACTTCTGATATTCTCTGGAAAAAGTCAAATCAAGGCTTTAGTCTTCTGCATTTGAACGGGATGTTTCAATTAAACCCCCTCAGATAGCTCTCTAGCTTTCCTCACAGTTTCCCGAGACTTTTTACAGCTTGTGAATTGCTTACAGCTCCCCAACTGCGAGAGGCACAAAGCTTAAAAGCATCTAAAAGATACAGAGCCTTTTTTAAAGAGTTAAAAAATCATATTTGTGACGGGTTTTCACTGTTGATTCAAGGATTGCTGCCAGACCTCCATATTCTTTACCTTTTAGGCACCTGGGAGGATGTTACTCAATGTAAATGGGATATGGAAAAACATATATAGTAGTTTTGATGTTAGCAACTTTAGACTTTTGAGTTAATTACTTTTCTTTTGCTATAAATCACTGAACTCCCTTTACTTTTTATAAGTTGCTGTATCTTTGCTATGTAAGAATGTAACTTTATTTAGTGCTTTTCTAGAGTGACACCAGACTTTGGTAAGATCAACACAAGTAAGTATTCTGGTTGACAAACCCTTATCAGAAAAATGCTGTAAAATGTTAATTGGCCCTTTTTGGCCAGAAGATGATGTAAATCACCTAAGACTTGTGTCTACAATTAGATATGCAGAAAGAAAAGCCTGGCTTTGATAAGAAACTGGGCTGCTAACGCTGCATAGTTTTGTAATGCCCATTAGTCTCCATGAACTATCAAGAGTATAAAAAGCCTTCTGAACAATAGGAGCCAGAGCCAGTGGCTGGACTGGTTTCAACCGTGTCTCCTCTTTACTTTAATTTCAGGCTGAATTCCCATCAGGACTGAGCGGCTCACCAAGTCTACTTTCTAGTCCTGCCCTCTAAGACACGTGCAAAAGGGAGCCTAAGGCAGACACCATTAGATATTCAGGTGGGTGCTGGTAGCCCAACGTAGATGGTGCAAATTTCTTGTCCTGAGATTTTATTGGTCTTCCCCTTAAGCCAAGTTATTCAGCCTTCTTTCTCCACTTAATTTTCCTACTACAATATTTCTTCCTAATCTAATCTAATTCAATATTAAAAAATAAATAAGTCTTTCCTCACCAACGCCATCCCCACTTCAAAATCCCTGGACTCACTGGGGCTGGAACCCGGCAGAGAGGGGTCGGGGGAGGGGAGAGGGTGGAGCCCACGCCTGGGTATCAACTTAAAGACCCCCAGGGAAACCTGGAGGTATTCCTAAAATGCTGCATCAGAAACATGTTTCCCTCGGTTTCAAAGTGCCTGCTCGGGGCGGCTGTCAGAGCCTCTGAGCCAGCAATAGGGACCCACCCACACAACCACTTTCTTGACCAGACTCGACAATTTCCATGTGTACACACATGCCTGGTATATCAGCAAATGCCAGTCATCTCCGTGTCTCTCTCTGACCCTCCCAGTATGGGGTGACTGAGCTCGCCCTGCCACCAGCATCCTCCCATCTCCCACAGACATACAGACGTTCTTTACTTGCAAACCCGTTCCTGACTTCATAGACCCATGGTTTCGAAGTCCACACAAACCCCCCTGCCTGTTCCCATGTGAACCCCCATAATGGGTTGAGAAACCTGGGTGGCCAAAGAATACACTTTCCAAGACGATTAGGGATGTGCTGCTGTGGATAGTCCGTTTCTCTTCAACTCACTCTTTTCACCCTGTTCACAGCAAAAAGAGAATTGCCTCACATCATCCCTACCCCGTGTTGCTTCACGTGGCCTTCTTTCTTCTCTGTCTGCTCTGGCCTCCTGATTCCCTCCTCCTCCTCCCACTCGCCACCCTCTGTCTCTTTGAGAAAGCACACACTCTTTCATTGTCACATTGTTGGCAGAGATCAGGGCTCTGCTCTGTCCAGAACGTCCATGCTTCCTTCCTTGGCTTAGGGGAAGCTTCTTCCCCACAGTAGGATGTACACTGTCCCCTATGGCGGGTATCTCCAGGGCTCTTGGGTCAGAGGGTTGCCTGGGCAGGTGTGGGCCCCAGGCTGCACATGAGAAAAGCCCCAAATGGCGTGAGCTGCCATTCCAGACACTGGCCCTTCACGTCTCTGGCCAGAGCCTTGAGCTCCAGGCAACTCAAGGACCTCGGGGGTGGTGGTCTGGGACTGCTGTAGGGAAAGGAAGCCAAGAGAACACAGAGGAGTATGGGAGGAGTTTGTGACATGGGGGCAAAAAAGCCAGGGATCTAGGTGGAGGCACTTGAGAGAGCGTCCAGTGTCCTGGAATGCATTGGAGGAGCCGGCAGGGGGCAGTTGAGGCCAAAAGACTTGTGGAATGTCAAAAGGCAGGAAACCCTAGAGTGGTTTGGAAGGCAAGACAGCTGGGAAAGGAGACGTGGGTGGCCACGTCAAAGGGACCTAGGGGCTTTCTGGTCAGTTAGGTCTCTTGGCACTGCTGAGGGCCCCAGAGCCCAGGGTGGATCGGGGTGGATCCCATCCATTCCCCATGCCCTCCCCCTCCCCATGGCATGGGAGGGCCACAAATCAAAACCCCCAAACTGCCTGCCTACCCCGACGGGGACCTTGTGGGGTCTGGGGCACTGCCTGAGCCCTTGAAAGCCCACTCACTCCACGGGACTCCATCCAGAGTCTCTGCTTGGAAAGAGGTCAGGCACATCCCCTCCATCTTCGCAACCATACCCTGTTTACGTAAATAGGGGCAGAGCTGCCTACCACTCTCCAAAGTCCTCAGCTGATGGGTCCTGGTCCACAAGGCCAGCAGTCTGCAGCATCCGTGTGGCTCTACCACCATGGTTTCTGTGGCTCCTCCAACACCTCAAGCAGTATGTTTGCCCTCGGGTCAGATTAGGTCTCAGGGGATTTGTGGATTGCCCGGCCAAGGGTTCACGGCAAACGTGTTGACCTACCACCAAAATGGTGGGGGCCAATCAACCGGGCCCACGGTTCTCAGGCATCATGTGTGCCCAAAGGGGCATCA
>SJYG01001159.1:112311-149951 GCA_006410535.1 Litocranius walleri
TTCGTCTTGCTCCTTTGGCACACACATGGCTTTTCCGTTCTCTTTTCTGGGAAGATGGTGTTGTGTGAGGGGGGGCATGGGGGGGCTGAAGGGGCTGGTGTGGGGAGCTATGCTGGGATGGGGCCCTTTATCCTCACATCTTTCTGTGCGAATGTGAGGCGAGGAGCTCTGTGGGCTTACTACCTTCAGTGGTTTCCTGTCCACAATGTGCTAGTCACTTCTGCCCTCTGTCAGGCGTTGCAGGTTTGGGCTTTGCTTTGGCTTTCTTCCATTTCCTTTCTTTTTCCATTAGTGATGGCAAAAAGTCCTTGTTCGTGTCAGCCCCAGGAAGCCAGGCACTATCCCACTGGAATCGTGATGGAGGGAAATCTGGAAGCAGCCTCATTGAGACGTCTCTCCAGCTTCTCTGCAGATGGGTGGAAACATGTGGCGGGATAGTGTTGTGGTCTTCAGTGGGTGGGCATTCACGCTGCCTTGGTTTGAAACTGGGTTGGGTTTCCCTTCTTCTTGCTGGTGTTTCTTTCAATCCAAGGTGGGCTGGTGGTGGAGAATGTTTCCGCTGCCCTTGCCTCTCAGCCTGGCTATCAGTGTGTACCCATGTGACTTCCAAATGCACACCCGTCCCCGGGCTCCTGGCTTTGCTCAGGCACAGGGGCAAGTCCCCTGGGTGAGGAGCATGTTTAGCCTCCACCGTCAAGTCCTCCCCCATGTGCTCTGAGACTTTTCCTTTCCTGCTCTTCTTCCACAGTCCCCATCGCCACAGGCTCTCGAAGGAGGAGGCTCGTTCTGAAGCTGAGCCAGGGAATGCCATGCAAGCGCTCTTTCAACAAAACCCCTACCCTGAGATAGGGACCAGAGAATGACTGGCATGGTAGCTTGGCATTGCCAAAATCAGAGTTCAGGTAGGCCCCCATCTCTACACTCGTTCTCCCCTTCAGGCTCTCTATGCTGATCACAGTCAGCTGAAAGCACCTGGCGGCCTTTCTCCAGAGAAAGAATTCTCTCTGTTTGCCCCTAGGTCTGGTATCAAAACCAACAAAGAAGATAGTTAAAGCAGAGCCAATCGCCATCTGAATATGTGCACCAATAAGGGGAAGGGGGGCCAAGGTCCATGCCCTCATCGCCATCACCCCGTCCTCAACCTCAGTCTTCCACTCCAGGTAATTTAGCCAGCGTTCTCCAAAAGCAAGTCCCCAGAGGGGGTCCAAACCCTCCTCCTCTTGCCAGAGAATTCTCTCTCTGCTGGTGGATGGCCATGAGAGGCCCAGACACACCAAGGGGAGTGGCTAGGCAGGGGGCGGGGGGGAAAGTGTGGTGGTGTGTGGCAGGGTTCAGAGAAGAAGAAACAGGGCTCTCTGGTTGCTGCCACTCCATCAGTGTCCCAGATAGTGGTTCAAAAACCCTAGTCAGCATGGTCGGGCAGCACTGGTCCCCCTTTGCACACCCTGCCCAGCTCCGGTCGAGATAATTTGGCTCTGGATGCCCTGGCAACCTTGGCTGAAGGGCATGCTTCAGGGTACTCACTGACAAGACCGGAGAAGGAAAGAGACACACAGGGACATGCATGTGTGTGGAGTGTGCACGTGTGTACAACCAGGCATGCACACATCCAGCCATGATGGATCCAGGCACCCAATCCATCTGTAGGTGTATTCCTTATAGCCCTGCCTCAGGTGCAGAGCTACCTGTGATGATTCAGGTGTGTAGGAATCTCCCTCTGCTCTACACCGTCTAGGGTATCTGTGCTGTGACCATGCAATGGGCCTTATAATCCTCTCCTCTGGTGTATTCTTTCTTTGGTAGGAGACTCAGCCAGAGAGTCCCAGAGAAAGAGGAAAGTCATCTCCTCTTCTCAAACAAGGATCCTTGTGCAAGCCTTCACTAGGGTTCGCTTCCCAGGAATTGCCACCAGGAAAGAACTGAATCATCAGACGGGAATCCCAGAACCTCAAATCCAAGTAAGTTCTCCTACCAGTGAATGGGCCCAGGACATGGCCCAGGTGTCAAGAGGATTCAGTCATGCTGAGCGTTTGGAGCTGGATACATGTAGGCACTGGCTGGGGCTGGGGCTGGGGCTTAAGTCTGTGCTTGTGCTTGGGCTTGGGCTTTAGGGGAGGAGGCCAAAGTCTATGGGCTGAGTGGAGGATTTTGGGCTGCTTGTGGCCGTGCGGGCACCCCCTCATTTCCCATGGCCAAGGGATTCGTTTGCAGAAAACGGCCCTGCAGGAGCCACCCTGGGCTTGACAGACCAGAGGCCAGGTGGCCAGGCGGGATGTTGAATGGGCGCAGGGGAGGCACCAGCACAGTGATCTGGACGGTCACAACTTCTGACATGCTTGTCTGCCTTTTGCTCCCCTAGATATGGTTTCAGAACTGAAAAGCTCAGCATCCCCAGCAGAACTCAAGCAGGCCAGGAAATGGCTGAGCCCAAGGGCCAGGTGGCGTAGCAGCCAAGACTACTCCTGCTTCAGAGGAATGAAGGGCCCCACCATCTGCTGTACAGAGCATGTCTCCTCCCATTCGCCCCTTTCTGCCACAGCACAGCATGCCACATTTTGCTGCAGCTGCTCCTTTTGGGGTCCCCACTTACTGGGTGCCTTGGACTGCCTCTGGAGTCTGTGTGCGCCAACCGTTGATAATCTTTATGGTCCAGCTCAGCCCAGTGGCTCTCCAGTCAAGTGGGAAGCCACCACCTCCTCCCCAGGTAGCAGTTCCCTGGGCCGTGTGCTCCCCTGCTATCACAGCCGCCTGACAGCCTGGGCAAGGGGACAACCTACCTCCTGGACCGCCGGAGGCACTCATTGCACGCTGGCCAGAGTCACACTACGGTGAAGGCACAGTCCCTCCGCTTGAACCACAGCTCCAGCTCTCCAGCCTTCCAAGCTCGATGAGCCTCCTAGATGAGCTTTTGGCTGCCATGGGTGTCTGAGCCTCGCCAGGGCTTTCCTGAGGACCGCTGCCAACCAAGGTTTGAACTCTGCCTTCCCAGGCACACTCAGCCTCCTAGATGAGCTCTTGGCTACCACGGGCATCCCGACCTCGCTGAGGCTTCCCTGGGGGGCTCTGCAGTCGCAGCGCAACAACCAGCTTTTGTGAGCACATCAAACCTCTTAGAAGAAATCTTTGCTGCCACCGGCATTGTTGCCACGCCGGGGCCTACCCTACGGACCTTGCCGATGAACGGGCAGACCTTGTTCACTCCAGCTCACCCAGCCTCCAAGACAAGCTCCTGTCTGCCCTGGCATCCTGGGCTCACTGGGTCCATTTCTGTGGTCCCCTCCTGTCATCGCTGGGGCCATCCAGCCTTCCCTGGGTCATCCCGCCTTCCCTGTGTCATCCAGCCTCCTAGAGGAAATCCTGGCTGCCATGGCCACCCGGGACACGCCCTGGTCTTCTCCGGGAGCCCCTGTGGGGGACAAAGGATTTGAGGCCATCCTAAAAGCACCCCTCAGTGAGGAGGATACCAGGCCCTCCTCGACATGTTGCCAGGCTCCCAGGCCCTCGGGCTTAGAGGGAGAGGAAGGAAGGAGCACCTTCTCCCCTTATACATGCTCCTTGCATGGGTGCTCAGGGAAGGGTTGTGGTTTCGTGTGTGGGAAGAGGAGAGAATACTGACGGGATGTCTTCCAACAACTTTGGGGACAAACCGGAGAGCGGGACCTTTGGGAAACTGGGCCCACCCCAAACAAGGAGACCCTACCTGAAGCCTCAAGTAATCCCTGCATGGTAGTGACCAAGAGGCTGCCTCAGAGGGAACATTCCATAGACCCAATAAAGAAACCCTGTGCCTCACACAGGTGCTTTGGGTCTTGCTCTTCTGTCTTCTGGTCCCATCCTCCCAGCAATCCATCCAGGAGAACTTCTTCCCAATGCCAGGTGCAGCAGAGGGAGGGGGAGCCAGAGACCGGGAGGTGAAAAGGCGGGAGGCTGGTAGATGCAAGGTGGGAGGGGGCGAGTGGGTGGTGGGAGTTAGTGGGGGTGAAGGGAGAGAGTAGGGGTGAAGGGAAAAAGCTGGGGAAGGCTGAGTAAGAGAGGTGGAGATGGAGGCAGAAAGGGAGTGTTGGGTACAGTGGAAGGGGGCCATCGGGGGAGGTGAGGGGTTGGATCCTGCTCCTGGGACACAGCTTCAAGCACCTACCTTCACCCCAACACCCAACCCCAGCAAACCCTGCAGGTGTTTCTAAAATGCTGCGTCAGGGACACGTTTCCCTCAGTTTCAAAGTGAGAGAGTTTTCCCTGTTTCCTTGGGCGGCTGTCCAGAGTTCAGAGCATCTGAGCCAGCAATAGGGACCTACCCACACAACCGCTTTCTCGACCAGACTTGACCATGTCCATGTGGACGTGCATGACTGGTATATCAGCAAAGGCCAGTCCCCTCCATGTCTCTGACCCTCCCAGTATAGGGTGACTGACACCAGTATCCTCCCGTCACCTGCATACCTACAGATGTTCTTTACTTGCAAACCGGTTCCTGACTTCATACACTCAATGGATTCGAAGTCCATGCGAACCCACGTGCCTGTTCCCATGTGAACCCCCATGGTGGGTTTAGAAACCTGGGTGGCCAATGAATACACTGCCCAAGACAGTTGGGGATGTGTTGGTGTGGTTTTTTCGTTTCTCTTCAACTCATTATCATCACCCTGTTGACAGCCGAAAGAGAAGTGCCTCTCATTGTCCCTCTTCAGTGTTGCTTCACACAGCCTTCTTCCTTCTCTGTCTGCTCTGGCCTCCTGATTCCCTCCTCCTCCTCCTCCTGCACGACACCCTCTGTCTCTTTGAGAAAGCACACACTCTTTCCATGTCCATTGTTGACACAAGTCAGGGCACTGTTCTGTCCAGAATGTCCATGCTTCCTTCCTTGGCTTAGTGGAACCTCCTTCCCAACAGTAGGAGGTACACTGTCTTCTTTGGCGGTTATTACAAAGGCACATGGGCTGGGGGTTGCCTGGGGAGGTGTGGGCCACAGGCTGCACATGAGAAAAGCCCCAGATGGCATGAGCTGCCGTTCCAGATGCTGGCCCTTCACCTCCCTGGCCGGAGTTTTGAGCTCCTGGAAACTCAAGGATGTCGGGTTGGTGGTTCTGTACTACTGTAGGGGAAGGACGCCAAAAGGGCATGGAGAAGTCGGGAAGGCATGTGGGAAACAAAGACATGGAAAGACAGGGATCCTTTTGGAGGCACTGGAGAGAGCGACAAGAGTCCTGGAATGCATAGGAGAAGCTGACGGGGGGCAATTGAGGCCAAGGGATCTGTGGAATGTGAAAAGGCAGGAAACTCCAGAGTGGTATGAAAGTCAAGGCAGGCTGGGAAACAGGGCGTGGGCGGCCACTTCAAAGGGACCTAGGGGCGTTCCTGGAGAGTTAGCTCTCTTGGCACTGCTGAGGGCCCCTGAGCCCGGGATGGATCAGGGTGGATCCCACCCATCTCTTCTGCCAACCCCCACTCCCTGCAGTGTGGGAGGGCCACAAACCAATGCCCTTGAACTGCCCACCCACCTGACGGGGACCTTGGTGGGTCTGGGGCACGGGCCATGCCCAGGAAAGCCCACTCACTCCATGGGACTCCATCCAGGGTCTCTTCTTGGAAAGAGGCCAGGGGCGTCCCCTCCATCTATGCACCCAAACCCTGTGGACGTAAATAGGGGCGGAGCCGCCTCCTGCTCTCCAAAGTCCTGAGCGGCTGGGTCCCAGCCCATGAAGCCAGCTGTCTGGAGCGTCCCTGTGACTCTCCCACCATGGCTTCGTCCGGCTCTTCCAGCACCTCAAGTGGTATGTTCTGCCTTCGTGTCACATCACGTCTCACGGGATTTGTGGATCGCCCGGCCATGGGTTCAAGGCAAACATGTCAACCCAGCATCAAGAATGGCAGGGACCAATCGGCCAGGCCCATGGTTCCCGGGCATCAGGTGTGCCCAAAGGGGCAGCATTCATTCGTCTTGCTCCTTTGGCACACACACAGCTTCTCCATTCTCTTTTCTGGGAAGATGGTATTGTGCGAGGGGGAGGAGTGTGGGGGGCTGGGAGGCTGGGTGGGGGGCTGTGCTGGGATTGGGCCCTTTATCCTCACATCTTCCTGTGGGAATGGGAGTCAGAGAGCACTGTGGGCTTGCCGCCATCACTGGTTTCCTCTCCACCATGGCCTAGTGACTTCTGCCCTCCATCAGGCGTTGTGGGTTTGGGCTTTGCTTCGGCTTCCTTCCCTTTCCTTTCCTTTTCCGCTAGTGATGGCAAACATGGTCCTTGCTCGTGTCAGTGCCAGGAAGCCAGGAACCCTCCCACTGGCATCTTGATGGAGTGAAGTCTGGGAGCAGCCCCATTGAGACGTCTCCTTGGCATCTCCTCCAGTCAGGTGGAAACATGCAGTGGGATAGTGTTGTGGTCTTTGGTGGGTGGGCTTTCTCGCCTCCTTTGTTTTGGGACTGGGTTCAGTTCTTTTCTGCTTGCTGGTGTTCCTGCACTCTGGCCTGGGATGGTGGTGGTGGTGGGGGGATCTCCCCACCACCCAGGCCTCTCGGCCTGGCTGTCAGGGTGTAGCCAAGTAACTTCCAAATGCACACCCGTCTCCGGGCTCCCGGCTTTACTCAGGCACAGGGGCAAGTCCCCTGGGCAGGGAGCATGCTTGCCCTCTGCCATTGAGTCCTCTCCCATGGCTCTGAGACTTTTGCTTTCCTGCTTTTCTTCCGCAGATCCCATCACCACAGGATCTCGAAAGAGACTTTTTCTGAAGCTGAGGCAGAAGGACACCCTGCAAGCACTCTTTCAACAGAACCTGTACCCTGTGAAAGTGACCAGAGAATGGCTGGCCCGGGAGCTTGGCATTGCCAAAAGCAGAGTTCATGTAGGCCCCTGTCTCTGCACGAATTCTCCCTTTCAGGCTCCCCATGCCGATTCCAGTCAGCTGAAAGCACCTGGCATTCTTTGTCCTGAGAAGGAATTCTCTCTGTTTGCCTGTAGGTCTGGTTTCAAAACCAACAAAGAAGATGGTTAAACAGAGCCGATTGCCATCCGAATATGTGCAACAAGAAGTGGAAGGGGGACCAACGTCCATGCCCACGCCACTGTTGCCCCCTCCTTGACCTCAGTCTTCCTCTCCAGGTAATTTAGCCAGAGTTCTCCAAAACGAGTCCCCAGAGGGGGTCCTTAACTGTCGCTCTCTTGCCAGAGAATTCTCTCTGCAGATGGATGGCCACGAGAGTCCCAGAAACATTAATTGGGTGGCAAGGCAGGGGGTGGAGGATGTGCCAGTGTGTTTGGCGGCAGGGGGAGAGAAGGAAGCAGGGTTATCTGCTTGCTGCCACCACCATCAATGTTCCAGATCGGGGCGTGACACCCCCAGTCAGCGTGTGTGGGCAGTCTTGTTCCCCCTTTGCTCCCCTTCCCAGCCCCGGTCAGGGACTTTAGGCTCCAGCTGCCCAGGCAACCCTGGCCGAGGGGCATGCTTCAGGGCACCCGCTGGCAAGACCAGAGGAGGAAAGAGACACACAGGGACATACATGTGTGTGGCCTGTTCGCCATGTGTGCCCACAAGCATGAACCCATCCACAATGGATCCAGGCACCACATCCATCTGTGGATGTATTCCTTAGAGACCTGCCCTGGCTGCAGAGCCACCTTTGGTAATTCAGGTGTGTGGGACTCTCCCTCCTCACCACACTGTCTAGGGAATCTGTGCTGTGACTGTCCCCTAAGCATTAACAACTTCTCCTTTCGGTGTGCTCTTTCTTTGATAGGAGACTCGGCTAGAGAGGCCCAGAGAAAGAGGACAGTCATCTCCCCTTCTCAAACAAGGATTCTTATGCAAGCCTTCATGAGGGATCGCTTCCTGGGGATTGCCGCCAAGAAAAACTGGCTCGTCAGACTGGAATCCCAAAACTTCGAATCCAGGTAAGTTCCTCAGCCAGCACATGGGCCCAGAACGTGGCCCAAGAGTCAGGAGGGTTCAGCACTGCTGAGTGTTCTAACCTGGATAAACGTAGGCTCGGGCTGGTGCTGGGGCTGAGTCTTGGGCTTGGGGGGAGGGGGCCGAAAGTCGGTGGGCTGAGTGAAGGGTTTAAGGCCGCTTGTGGCTTTATGTGCACCCCCTCGTTTCCCAGGGCCAAGGGATTCGTTTGCAGAAAATGGCCTTGCAGGAGCCGCCCTGGGCCTGACAGACCAGAGGCCGGGCAGCCTGGCCAGCTGTTGAATGGGCGCTGGGGTGGTGCCAGCATGGTGATCTGGATGGTCACGATTTCTGATGTGCCTGTCTGCCTTTTGCTCCCCTAGATATGGTTTCAGAACTGAAGAGCTCGACACCCCAGCAGAGCCTATGTGGGCATGACAATGGCTGGGCCCCAGGGCCATGTGGCACAGCAGCCACGACTACTCCTGCTCCAGAGGAATGAAGGGCCTCACCACCCGCTGTCCAGAGCACCTCTCCTCCCCTTCGCCCCTCTGTGCCACAAGAGAGTATGCCACCCTTGGCTGCAGGGGCTCCTCATGGGAAACCCACTTTCTGGGTGCCTAGGACTACCTCTGGGGTCTGTGTGGACCAGCCGTTGATGATCTTCATGGTCTAGCCCAGCCTGGTGGCTCTCCAGCCAAGTGGGAAGCGACCATCTCCCCAGGTAGCAGTTCCCTGGGCCACGTGCTTCCCTGCCATCATGGCCCCCAGGAAGCCTGGGCAAGGAGCCATCCTGCTGCCTTGAACGCTGGAGACACATATCCCACGCTGGCCAGAGTCACGCTACGGTGAAGGCATGGCCCCTCCGCTAGAGCCACAGCCTCAGCTCCCCAGACTTCCAAGCTCGATGAGCATCTGAGATGAGCTTTTGGCAGCTACAGGCGTCTGGGCCTTGCTGGGGCGTTCCCCAGGGGCCGCTGCTGACCAAGGGATGGACTCTGCCCTCCCAGGCACACCCAGCCTCCTAGATGAGCTTTTGGCAGCCACAGGCATCTTGACCTGGCCGGGGCCTTCCCCGAGGGCCACTGCCGACCAAGGAGTGGAACCCGACTTCCCAGGCACATCCAGCCTCCCAGATGACCTGTTGGTAGTCACGTACGCCCCAATATCACTGGGTCCTTCCCCAGGGTGCTCTGCAGTCACAGCGCAACAACCAGCTCAAGAGAAGGTGCTCTCCTAGGAGAGATGGGAGGAACTCCAGTTTTCGTGCCACCATTCCAAAAAACCCCCAAATGTCTCAGTCCACTGCAGATGAACCTGACTGCCCTGCACTGGCTCAACTGTCACCCCGAGGATCGATTCAAGCCATGGTGGCACGTGTGACAGCCCTGTGGCACCTCGAGGGAAAGCCACAGATCCCTGTGTCCAATCGACGGGAAGCCTGACACTGCTGCTGCAACTCAGGAGGAAAGAGTACATTCACATCTCCACATGAGATGGGCACTTACTCCCCTGTGGAGACTCCAGAGAAACCCCAAGAATCATGTCAGCACGGGCGAGGAAACCTCAGGCGCCAGTCTCTGCTCCAGACGAGGACTGAGGACCCAGAACTGACTGGGAGAAATCCCCAGAGGCTCCTCACAACTCGCACAGAGACTGGCCTCTCGTGAGGCCACAGGGACGGGTCCTTGAGGTCCCCATCATAACTCGAGAGGACTTCACTGCAACTCGAGAAAAATCAGGAGATTCTCCCCTGCACGTGGGGTGAGGCCCTTGTCCGCTATGGTGTCTCGGGGGAAATCACTCCTTCACTCTTGAACCTCGAAAGGGTCCTTCACACCCTTGCTGTGACTCACGAAATTCCCCAACATACCTGTCCCCACTCGAGAGGAACACCGAGTGTACCATTGTGACTCTAGAGGAGCCCCGTTTTCCCCTGCTCAGATACAGATGAGAATTCCTTTCCCTGCTCCATTGGGCAAGGATTCCTGGTGCTCCCCTCGCATCCCAAGAGGATGTGCTCTCCCCAGGAGAGTCGGTAGGAACTCCAAGGGAAGTTCAACCATTCCCAAAGACCCGCAAATGTCTCAGTCCACTCCAGATAAACCTGACTGCCCTGCACTGGCTCGACTGTCACCCCGAGGATCCACTCACACCACGGTGGCACGTGTGACAGCCCTGTGGCACCTCGAGGGACAGCCACAGATCCCTGTGTCCTTTAGACGGGAAGCCTGACACTGCTGCTACAGCTCGGGAGGAAAGCGGATGTGCACATCTCCATGCAAGATGAGGCCTGACTCCCATGTGGAGGCTCCAGTGGAACTCCAAGACCCATGTCAGCAGGGGCAAAGAAACCTCAGTCTCTGCCTCACCTCCAAATGAGGACTAAGTACACGGCACCTACTTGGGAGGAATCCACAGAGGCCCCTCGCAACTTGAAAGGAGACTGGCCTTTCCTTAGACCACAGGGACAGGTCCCTGAGGTCCCCACCGAAACTCGAGAGGAACCTGCCACAACTCAATAAAAATTAGCAACTTCTCCTCTCCAGGCAAAATAAGGACCTTGTTTCCTGCGGTGTCTCAGAGGAAGTCACCTTTTCCCTCTTCAGTCTCGAAAGGTTCCTTCACACCCTTGCTGTGACTCAAGAAGTTCCCCGCCATACCCTTCTTGACTCGAGAGGAACACCGCAGGTCCCACCACAACTCAGGAGGAGCCCCGTTTTTCCCTGCTCAGCTCCAGATGAGGTTCCCTTTCCCTGCTCCATCGGGAAAAGATTCCTGGAGTTCATGTCGCATTCAAAGAGGAGGCGTTCTCGACAGGAGAGATGGGAGGAACCCCAGGGGTCACGCCACCATTCCCAAAGACTTCCAAAGAGTCTCAGTCCAATTGAGATGAATCTGATTTCCCTGCACTGCCTCGACTGTCACCCAGAGAATCAGCTCACACTCCAGTGGCACGTGTGACAGCCCTGTGGCACCTCGAGGGAAAGCCACAGATCCCTACATCAACTCGCCCAAAAGCCTGATACTGCTGCTACAGCTCAGGAGGAAAGTGGACAGGGACGTCTCCTCTTGAGGCCTGACTCCCCTGTGGAGATTCCAGAGGAACACCAAGATTCATGTCAGCACTGGATAGAACACCTCAGTTTCTGGCCTCAGCTCAATTCTAGAACTTAGGCACCTGACACCGATGGGGGAGGAATCCCGAGATGCCTCTTGCAACTCGCATGGAGACTGGCCTTTCCTGAAGCTAAAGGGGCCGGTCCCTGTGGTCCTCACCATAACTCGAGAGGAACCTGCTTCAACTTGTGAAAAATCAGGAGCTTCTCCCCTCCTTGTGAGATGAGGCCCTAGTCCACTTAGCCATCTTGGAGGAAATCACCCTTTCCCTCTTGAACCTCAAAAGGGTCCTTTACACCATTGCTGTGACTCAAGAAGTTCCCCGCCATACCTGTCTCCAGTCGAGAGTAAAATCGAAGGTCCTGCCACAACACATGAGCCTCATTTTCCCCTGCTCAGCTCCAGATGAGGTTCCCTTTCCCTGCTCCATCAGGAAAGGATTCCCAGTGATCCCATCACATTCCAAGTGTTGGCGCTCTCCACAGGAGAGTCGAGAGGAACTCCAGCGGTGGTGCCACCATTTCCAAAAAAAACCCAAATGTCTCAGTTCACTCCAGATGAACCTGATTCCCTGCACTGCCTCGACTGTCACCCTGAGGATGGGCTCACACCACGGTGGCACATGTGGCAGCCCTGTGGCAATTCGAGGGAAAGCCACATTTCCCTGGGTCAATTCGAAGGGAAGACTGACACTGCTGCTACAGCTTGGGAGAAAAGCATACGGGCACTTCTCCACTTGAGGTGAGGCCTGAATCCCCTGTGGAGACTCCAGAGGAACCCCAAGATCCATGTCAGCACTGGAAAAGACCTCAGCTCCAGACGAGGACTTACGGACCTGGCAACAACAGCAGAGGAATCCTGTGAGGCCCCTCGAAACTCATATGGAGACTGGCCTTTCCTGAAGCCACAGGGACGGGTCCCTGAGGTACCAGCCATAACACAAGAGGAACCTGCCGCAACTCGATAAAAACCAGGAGCTTATCTCCTCCATGCAAGATGAGGCCCTTGTCCACTATGGCATCTCGTGGGAAATCCCTCCTTCCCTCTTGAACCTCGAAAGTGTCCTTCACATCCTTTCTGTGACTCAAGAAGTTCCCCGCTATACCCGTCTCCACACAAGAAGAACACCGAGGGTCTCGCCACAACTCATGAGGAGCCCCGTTTGCCCTGATCCATTCCAGATGATGGTCCCTTTCCTTGCTCCATCGGGAAAAGATTCCCAGCATCCCCGTCACATCCTAAGAGGAAGCACTCTCCACAGGATAGTCAAGAGAAACTCGAGGTGTCATGTCACCATTCCCAAAGACCCCCAAAATGTCTCAGTCCACTCCAGATGAAACCCATTGCCCTGCACTGCCTTGACTGTCACCCCAAGTATCGACTCACACCACGGTGGCACGTGTGACAGCCCTGTGACACCTCGAGGGAAAGCCGCAGATCCGTGGGTCAACTCGCCCGGAATCATGACACTGCTGCTACAGCTCAGGAGTAAAGTGGACGGGCACGTCTAAACTCGAAGCGAAGCATGACTCTCCTGTGGAGACTCCAGAGGAAACCCAAGTTCCTTGTCAGCACCAGAAAGGACACCTCAGGTTCTGGCCTCAGCTCCAGACGAGGACATATGTCCCTGGCACTGACAGAGGAATACCAAGTGGCCCCCCACAACTCTCATGAAGATGGGCCTTTCATGAGGCCACAGGGGCGGTCCCTGAGGTCCTGGTTGTAACTCGAGGGGAACCTCCCCCACCTCAAGAAAAAACAGGAGTTTCTCCCTTCCAAGCTAGATGAGGCCCTTGTCCATTCTGGCGTCTTGAGGGAAATCATGCCTTCGCTCTTGAACCTCGAAAGGGTCCTTCACACCCTTGCTGTGACTCAAGAAGTTCCCCGCCATACCCGTCTCCACTCGAGAGGAACATCGAGGGTCCTGCCACAACTCAGGAGGAGCCCCGTTTTCCCCTGCTCAGCTTCAGATGAGGGTTCCTTTCCGTGCTCCGTTGGTAAAGGATTCCTGGCGTTCCCATCACCTCCCAAGTGGGGGCACTCTCCACAGGAGAGACGAGAGGAACTCCAGGGGTCATGCCACCATTCCAAAAGACCCCCAAATGGTCTCAGTCCACTCCAGATGAACCTGACTTCCCTGAAATGTCTTGACTGTCACCCCGTGGATTGACTCACACCATGGTAGCATGTGTGACAGCCCTGTGGCACCATGAAGGAAAGCCACAGATCCTGTCTCAACTTGCTGGGAAGCCTGACACTGCTGCTACAGCTTGGGAGGAAGGCGGACGGGCACGTCTCCACTCGAGATGAGGCCTGATCCCTGGTGGAGACTCCAGAGGAACCATAAATTCCATGTCAGCACTGGAGAGGACACCTCAGGTTCCGGCCTCAGCTCCAAAGGAAAACTTAGGGATGTGGCACCCATGGGGGAGGAATCCCGAGAGGCCCCTCGCAACTAGCACAAAGACTGGCCTTTCCTGAGATTACAAGGGCAGGTCCCTTATGTCCCCGCCGTAACTCGAGAGGAATCTGCCACAACACGAAAAAACCAGGAGCTTCTCCCCTCCAGGTGAGATGAGGCCAATGTCTGCTGTGGAGTCTCAGGGGAAATCACCCCTTCCCTTTTGAACCTTGAAGAGTCCTTCACACCCTTGCTGCGATTCAAGAAGTTCCCAGCCATACCCGTCTCCACTCAAGAGTAACACTGAGGGTCCCACCACAATTCAGGAGGAACCCTGTTTTCCCCTATTCACCTCCAGATAAAGGTCCCTTTCCCTGCTCCATCAGGAAAGTATTCCCGGTATTCCCGTTGCATCCAAGAGGAGGTGCTCTCCGCAGGAGAGTCGAGTGGAGCTCCAGAGGTCGTGCCAGCATTCCCATATACCTGCAAAGGGTCTCAGTCCACTCCAGATGAACCTGATTTCCCTGCACTGCCTCCACTGTCACCCCCAGTATTGGCTCACACCAAGGTCTCACATGTGACAGCCCTGTGGCACCTCGAGGGAAAGCCACAGTTCCCTGGGTCAACTCGCCAAGAAGACTGACAGTGCTGCTTCAGCTCCGGAGGAAAGCAGACGGGCACGTCTCCACTCGAGGTGAGGCCTGATTCCCCTCTGAAGACTCCAGAGGAAAACCAAGATCCATGTCAGCACCGGAAAGGACACCTCAGGTTCAGGCCTCAGCTCCAGACGAGGACTTAGGGACCCAGCACTGGAAGGAGAAAAGTCCTGAGAGGCCCCCCGAAACTCACATGGAGAATGGCCTTTTTGAGGGCACAGGGACTGGTCTTTGAGGTCCCTGCTGTAACAAGAGAGGAACTTGCCACAAAATCAGGAGCTTCCTCCCTCCAGGGGAGATGAGGCCATTGTCTGCTGTGGAATCTCAGGGGAAATCACCCCTTCCCTCTTGAACCTCAAAATGGTCTATCACACCCTTGCTGCAACTCAAGAAGTTCCCCGCCATACTCGTTTCCAATGAAGAGGAACAGTGAGGGTCCTGCCACAACTCAGGAGGAACCCAGTTTGCCCCTATTCAGCTCCAGATAAGGGTCCCTTTCTCTGCTCCATAGGAAAAGGTTTTCCGGCATTCCCATTGCATCCCAAGAGGAGGCACTCTCCACAGGAGAGTCGAGAGGAACTCCAGGGGTCGTGCCAGCATTCCCAAATACCGGCAAAGGGTCTCAGTCCACTGCAGATGAACCTGATTTCCCTGCACTGCCTCGACTGTCATCCCGAGGATCTGCTCACACCCCAGTGGCACATGTGACACCCTTTGGCACTTAGAGTGAAAGCAACAGATCCCTGCGTCAACTCGCTGGGAAGATTGACACTGCTGCTACAACTCGGGAGAAAAGTGGACGGGCATGTCTCCACTCGAGGTGAGGCCTGATTCCCCTGTGGAAACTCCAGAATAACCTCAAGATGCATGTCAGCACTGGAGAGGACAATTCAGGTTCTGGCCTCAACTCCAGACGAGGACTTAGGGACACAGCACAAACGAGGGAGGAATCCCGAGAGGCCCCTCACAACTCGCATGGAGACTGGCCTTTCCTGAGGCCAGAGGAGCAGGTGCCTGAGGTCCCCACCCTAACTCGAGAGGAACCTGCTTCAACTCAAAAAACCAGGAGTTTCTCCCCTCCAGGCGAGATGAGGCCCTTGTCCACTGTGGCATCTCATGGAAAATCACCCTTTCCCTCTTGAACCTAGAAAGAGTCCTTCACACACTTGATGTGACTCAATAATTTTCCCGCCATACCCATGTTCATCCGATAGGAACACAGAGAGTCCTACCAAAACTCAGGAGGAGCCTTTTTACCCTGTTCATCTCCAGATGATGGTGCCTTTTCCTGCTCCATCAGGAAAGGATTCTCGGTTTTCCCATCGCATCCCAACAGGAGGCACTCTCCACAGGAGAGTCCAGAGAAACACCAGGGTTCGTGCCACCATTCCCAAAGACCTCCAAAGGGTCTCAGTCCACTCCAGATGAACCTGATTTCCATGAAATGCCTCGACCGTCACTCCAAGGATTGACACACTCCATGGTGGCACGTGTGACAGCCCTGTAGAAGCTAGAGAGAAAGCCACAGACCCCTGGGTAAATTTGCTGGGAAGCCTGAACTGCTGCTGCAGTTCATGAGGAAAGTGGACAAGCAGGTCTACACTCAACACGAGGACTGAATCCCCTGTGGAGACTCCAGAGGAACCCCAAGATCCATGTAAGCAGTACAGAGGCCACCTCAGGTTCCGGCTTCAGCTCCAGGCAAGGACTTACAAATTTGGCATGGACAGGGGAGGAGTCCCAAGAGGCCTCTTGCATCTCGCATAGAGACTGGCCTTTCCTGAGGCCACAGGGGCGGGTCCCTGAGGTCCCCACCATAACAGAGTGGAACCTGTCGTAACTCGAGAAAAGCCAGGAGCTTCTCCCCTCCAGGGGAGATGAGGCTCTTGTAAGCTGCGGCATCTTGGGGGAAATCACCCCTTCCCTCTCAAACATTGAAAGGGTCCTTCACACCCTTGCTGCGACTCAAGAAGTTCCCCGCCATACACGTCTCTTCTCGAGAGGAACATCGAGGGTCCTGCCACAACTCAGGAGGAGCCCCGTCTTCTCCTGCTCAGCTCCAGATGAGGGTCCTTTCCCTGCTCCATCAGGAAAGGATTCCCGGCGCTCAAGTCGCATCCCAAGAAGAGGCGATCTCCACAGGAGAATTGAGAGGAACTCCTGGGGTCGTGCCACCATTCTCAAAGACCCTTAAGCTCTCAGTCCCCTCTAGATGAAACTAATTTCTCTGCACTGCCTCGACTGTCACCCTGAGGATCGGCTCACACCATGCTGGCAAGTGTGACAGCCCTGTGGCACCTTGAGGAAAAGCCACAGATCCCGGGGTCACCTTGCTATGAAGCCTGACACTGATGCTACAGCACGTGTGGCAAGCGAACGTGCACGTCTCCACTCGAGGCAAGGCCTTACTCCCCTGTGGAGACTCCAGAGGAACCCCAAGGTCCATGTCTGCACTGGCGAGTATACCTCAGATTCCAGCCTCAGATCCAGACGAGGACTTAGGGACCTGGCACCGATGGGGAAGAATCCCGAAAGGGCCATCACAACTCGCATGGAGACTGGCCTTTCCTGAGGCCACAGGGGCGGATCCCTGAGGTCTCTGCCATAACTCGAGAGGAACCTGCCGCAACTCGAAACAAACCAGGAGCTTCTCCTCTCCAGGCGAGAAGAGGCCCTTGTCTGGAGCAGCCTCTCAGGGAAAATCATCCCTTCCCTCTTGAACCTCAAAAGGGTCCTTCACAGCCTTGCTGCGACTCACAAATCTCACCGACATACTCGTCTCCACTCGAGAGGAACACCGAAGGTCCCACTGCAACTCAAGAAGAGACCCATTTTTCGTGCTCAGCTTTAGATTTGGGTCCCTTTCCCTGCTCTGTTGGGAAAGGATTACTGGCTTTCCCGTCACACCCCAAGAAGAGGCACTCTCCCCAGGGGAAATGAGAGGAACTCCAGGGGTCGTGCCACCATTCTCAAAGATACCCAAAGGGTCTCAGTCCACTCCAGATGAACCTGATTTCCCTGCACTGCCTCGACTGTCACCCTGAGGATCGGCTCACACCATGCTGGCAAGTGTGACAGCCCTGTGGCACCTTGAGGAAAAGCCACAGATCCCGGGGTCACCTTGCTATGAAGCCTGACACTGATGCTACAGCACGTGTGGCAAGCGAACGTGCACGTCTCCACTCGAGGCAAGGCCTTACTCCCCTGTGGAGACTCCAGAGGAACCCCAAGGTCCATGTCTGCACTGGCGAGTATACCTCAGATTCCAGCCTCAGATCCAGACGAGGACTTAGGGACCTGGCACCGATGGGGAAGAATCCCGAAAGGGCCATCACAACTCGCATGGAGACTGGCCTTTCCTGAGGCCACAGGGGCGGATCCCTGAGGTCTCTGCCATAACTCGAGAGGAACCTGCCGCAACTCGAAACAAACCAGGAGCTTCTCCTCTCCAGGCGAGAAGAGGCCCTTGTCTGGAGCAGCCTCTCAGGGAAAATCATCCCTTCCCTCTTGAACCTCAAAAGGGTCCTTCACAGCCTTGCTGCGACTCACAAATCTCACCGACATACTCGTCTCCACTCGAGAGGAACACCGAAGGTCCCACTGCAACTCAAGAAGAGACCCATTTTTCGTGCTCAGCTTTAGATTTGGGTCCCTTTCCCTGCTCTGTTGGGAAAGGATTACTGGCTTTCCCGTCACACCCCAAGAAGAGGCACTCTCCCCAGGGGAAATGAGAGGAACTCCAGGGGTCGTGCCACCATTCTCAAAGATACCCAAAGGGTCTCAGTCCACTCCAGATGAACCTGATTTCCCTGCACTGCCTCGACTGTCACCCTGAGGATCAGCTCACACCACGGTGGCACGTGTGACAGCCCTCTGGCACTTCAAAGGAAAGCCACAGATTCCTGAGTCAACTCACTGGGAAGCCTGACACTGCTGCTACAGCTTGGGAGGAAAGCGCAAGGGCACGTCTCCATTCGAGGCGAGGCCTGACTCCCCAGTGGAGACTCCAGAGGAACATCAGAACCCAAGTCAGCACTGACGAGGACACCTCAGCTCCGGACTCAGCTCCAGAGGATGATTTAGGGACCCAACCACTACCGGGAAAGAATACCAAGATGCCCCTCACACCTCGCATGGAGACTGGCCTTTCCTGAGGCCACAGGGGCCGGTACCTGAGGTCCCCACCGTAACTTGATTGGAACCTACATCAACTCGAGACAAACCAGGAGCTTCTCCCCTCCAGGCGAGATGAGGCCTTTGTCCACTGCGGTGGCTCGTGGGAAATTGCCCCTTCCCTCTCAAACCTCCAAAGGGTCCTTCACACCCTTGCTGATACTCAAGAAGTTCCCCGCCATAACCGTCTCCACTCGAGTGGAACACCGAGGGTCCGGGAACAACTCAGGAAAAGCCACGTTTGCCCCTGCTCAGCTCCAGATGAGGGTCCCTTTCCCTGCTCCATCGGGAAAGCATTCCCGGTGTTCCTGGCGCATCCCAAGATGAGGCCCTCTCCATAGGAGAGTTGAGAGGAAATCCAGGGGTCGTGCCACCATTCTCAAAGACCCCCTACGCTCTCAGTCCACTCCATATGAATCTGATTTCCCTGCACTGCTTCGACTCTCACCCTGAAGATTGGCTCACACCACGGGGGCTTTTCTGACAGCCCTGTGTCACCTCGAGGGAAAGCCACATATCCCTGGGACAATACACCGGGAAGCATGACACTGCTGTCAAGCTCAGGTTGAAAGCGGACGGGCACATCTCCACTTGAGACAAGGCTTGAATCCCCTGTGGAGACTCCAGAGGAACCCCAAGATCCATGTCAACACTACAGAGGACACCTCAGGTTATGGCCTCAGATCCAGATGCGGTCTTAAAGATTCAGCATCAACAGTGGAGGAGTTCCAAGAGGCCCTTCACATTTCGCATGGAGACTGGCCTTTCCTGAGGCCACAAGGGCGGGTCCCTGAGGTTCCCCACCGTAACTCAAGTGGAACCTGCTACAACTTGAGAAAAGCCAGGAGCTTTTCCCCTCCAGGGGAGATGAGGCCCTTGTCAGCTGTGGCATCTTGGGGGAAGTCACCCCTTCCTTCTCGAACCTTGAAAGGGGCCTTCACACCCTTGCTGCGACTCAATAAGTTCCTGCCATACCCGTATCTTCTCAAGAGGAACACCGAGGGTCCTGCCACAAATCAGGAGGAGCCCTGTTTCCCCCTGCTCAGCTTCAGATGAAGTTCCCTTTCCATGTTCCATCGGGAAAGAATTTCCGGTGTTCCTGTCACATTCCAAGAGGAGACGCTCTCCACAGGAGAGTTGAGAGGAACTACAGAGGTGCCACCATTACCAAAGACTACCAAAGGTATCAGTCCACTCAGGATGAACCTGATTTTCCTGCACTGCCTCGACTGTCACCCTGAGGATCGGCTCACACCACAGACTCAGCTCCAGAGGATGATTTAGGGACCCAACCACTACCGGGAAAGAATACCAAGATGCCCCTCACACCTCGCATGGAGACTGGCCTTTCCTGAGGCCACAGGGGCCGGTACCTGAGGTCCCCACCGTAACTTGATTGGAACCTACATCAACTCGAGACAAACCAGGAGCTTCTCCCCTCCAGGCGAGATGAGGCCTTTGTCCACTGCGGTGGCTCGTGGGAAATTGCCCCTTCCCTCTCAAACCTCCAAAGGGTCCTTCACACCCTTGCTGATACTCAAGAAGTTCCCCGCCATAACCGTCTCCACTCGAGTGGAACACCGAGGGTCCGGGAACAACTCAGGAAAAGCCACGTTTGCCCCTGCTCAGCTCCAGATGAGGGTCCCTTTCCCTGCTCCATCGGGAAAGCATTCCCGGTGTTCCTGGCGCATCCCAAGATGAGGCCCTCTCCATAGGAGAGTTGAGAGGAAATCCAGGGGTCGTGCCACCATTCTCAAAGACCCCCTACGCTCTCAGTCCACTCCATATGAATCTGATTTCCCTGCACTGCTTCGACTCTCACCCTGAAGATTGGCTCACACCACGGGGGCTTTTCTGACAGCCCTGTGTCACCTCGAGGGAAAGCCACATATCCCTGGGACAATACACCGGGAAGCATGACACTGCTGTCAAGCTCAGGTTGAAAGCGGACGGGCACATCTCCACTTGAGACAAGGCTTGAATCCCCTGTGGAGACTCCAGAGGAACCCCAAGATCCATGTCAACACTACAGAGGACACCTCAGGTTATGGCCTCAGATCCAGATGCGGTCTTAAAGATTCAGCATCAACAGTGGAGGAGTTCCAAGAGGCCCTTCACATTTCGCATGGAGACTGGCCTTTCCTGAGGCCACAAGGGCGGGTCCCTGAGGTTCCCCACCGTAACTCAAGTGGAACCTGCTACAACTTGAGAAAAGCCAGGAGCTTTTCCCCTCCAGGGGAGATGAGGCCCTTGTCAGCTGTGGCATCTTGGGGGAAGTCACCCCTTCCTTCTCGAACCTTGAAAGGGGCCTTCACACCCTTGCTGCGACTCAATAAGTTCCTGCCATACCCGTATCTTCTCAAGAGGAACACCGAGGGTCCTGCCACAAATCAGGAGGAGCCCTGTTTCCCCCTGCTCAGCTTCAGATGAAGTTCCCTTTCCATGTTCCATCGGGAAAGAATTTCCGGTGTTCCTGTCACATTCCAAGAGGAGACGCTCTCCACAGGAGAGTTGAGAGGAACTACAGAGGTGCCACCATTACCAAAGACTACCAAAGGTATCAGTCCACTCAGGATGAACCTGATTTTCCTGCACTGCCTCGACTGTCACCCTGAGGATCGGCTCACACCACGCTGGCAAGTGTGACAGCCCTGTGGCACCTTGAGGAAAAGCCACAGATCCCGGGGTCACCTTGCTATGAAGCCTGACACTGATGCCACAACATGGGTGGCAAGCGAATGTACACGTCTCCACTCGAGGCAAGGCCTTACTCCCCTGTGGAGACTCCAGAGGAATCCCAACGTACATGTCCGCACTGGCGAGTATACCTCAGATTCCAGCCTCAGATCCAGACGAGGACTTAGGGACCTGGCACCGATGGGGAAGAATCCTGAAAGGGTCATCACAACTCGCATGGAGACTGGCCTTTCCTGAGGCCACAGGGGCGGATCCCTGAGGTCTCTGCCATAACTCGAGAGGAACCTGCCGCAACTCGAGAAAAACCAGGTGCTTCTCCCCTCCAGGCGAGAAGAGGCCCTTGTCCAGAGCGGCATCTCAGGGAAAATCATCCCTTTCCTCTTGAACCTAGAAGGGTCCTTCAACCCCTTGCTGCGACTCAAGAAGATCATCTCCATACCCTTTCTACATGAGAGGAACACTGAGGGACCCGTCACAACTCAAGAGGAGCCCTGTTTTCCCCTGCTCAGCTCCAGATGATGGTCCCTTTCCCTGCTCCATCAGGAAAGGATCACTCGTGTTCCCGTGATATTCCAAGAGGAAGAGCTCTCCACAGGAGAGTCGAGATGAACTCCAGGGGTATTGCCACCATTCCCAAAGACATCCAAAGGTTTCAGTCCACTCCAGATGAACCTGATTTCTCTTCATTGCCTCGACTGTTAACACGAGGATTGCCTCACAGCATGGTGGTACATGTGACAGCCCTGTGGCACCTCGAGGGCAAGCCACAGATCCCTGGGTCAACTTGCCGGGAAGTCTGACACTGCCGCTACAGCTTGGAAGGAAAGCGGACAGGCATGTCTCCACTTGAGGCAAGGCCAGACACCCCTGTGAAGACTCCACGGGAACAGCAAATGCATGTCAGCACTGGAGAGGACACCTCAATTTCCAGCCTCAGCTCCAGATGAGGACTTAGGGACCTGGTACCGACAGGTCAGGAAACCTGAGAGGCCCCTCGCAACTCGCATGGAGATGGGCCTTTCCTGAGGCCACAGGGGAAGGTCCCTGATGTCCCCGCCATAACTCAAGAGGAACCTGCCACAACTCGAGAAAAAAACAGGAGCTTCTCCCCTCTAGGTGAAATGAGGCCCTTGTCCATTACGGCGTCTCGGGGGAAATCACCGCTTCTCTCTTTAACCTCGAAAACGTCCTTCACACTCTTGCTACGAGTCAAGAAGTTCCCCGCCACACCCGTCTCCACTCGAGAGAAACACCGAAGGTCCTTCCACAACTCAGGAGGAGCCCCGTTTGCCCTTGCTAGCTCCAGATGAGGGTCCCTTTCACTGCTCCGTCGGGAAAAGATTTCCGGTGTTCCCATCACATCCCAAGAGGTGTTGCGAGTTGCGAGAGGCCTCTCAGGATTCATCCCCCATCGGTGCCGGGTTCCTAAGTTCTCTTCTGGAGCTGAGGCCGGAACCTGAGGTGTCGTCTCCAGTGCTGACATGGATCTTGGGGTTCCTCTGGAGTCTCAGGCCTCACCTCGAGTGGAGACGTGCCTGTCCGCTTTCCACCCAAGCTGTAGCAGCAGTGTCAGGCTTCCCAGCGAGATGACCCATTGATCTGTGGCTTTCCCTCGAGTTGCCACTGAGGTGTCACACGTGCCAGCTTGGTGTGATTCGATCCTTGGGGTGACAGTCGAGGGAATGCAAGGAAATCATTTCATCTGGAGTGGACTGAGACATTTGGGGGTCTTTGGTAATGGTGGCACGACCCCTGGAGTTCCTCTCGACTCTCCTGTGGAGAGGGTCTCCTCTTGGGGTTTGACGGAAACATAGTTAATCCTTTCCCGATGGAGTAGGGAAAGAGACCCACATTAAGAGCTTAGCAGGGCAATACTGGGATCCTCCTGAGTTGTGGTGGGAACCTTGGTGTTCCTCTCGAGTGGAAACGGGTATGGTGGGGAACTTCTTGAGTTGCAGCAACAATGTGCAGGACCCTTTCAAGGTTCAAGAGGGGAGGAGTGATTTCCCATGAGACGCAGCAGCAGACAAGGGCCTCATCATGCATGGAATGGAGAGGCTCCTGGTTTTTCTCCAGTTTGGGCAAGATCCTCTTGAGTTAGGGCTGGGACCTCAGGGATCAGCCCCTGTGCCCTCTGGAAAGGCCCATTTCCATGCGAGTTGTGAGGGGTCTCTCGGGATTCCTCCCCCATCAGTGACAGATCCCTAAGTCCTCATCTGGAGCTGAGACCGGAACCTGAGGTGCCCTCTCCAGTGCTGACATGGAAGTTGGAGTTGCTCTGGAGTCTCCACAGTGGAGTCAGGCCTCACCTCTAGTGGAAACGTACCCATCTGCTTTCTTACTGAGCTGTCCCAGCATTGCCAGGCTTTGTGGTATTCCCTCGTGTTGCCACAGGGCTGTCACACGTGCCAGCGTGATGTGAGCCGATCCTCGGGGTGACAGTCGAGGCAGTGCTGGGAAATCAGTTTCATCTGGAGTGGACTGAGACATTTGGGGGTCATTGGGAATGGTGGCACAACAACTGGAGCTCCTCTCAACTCTCCTGTGGAGAGCGTCTCCTCTTGGGGTTCGACGGGAACGTAGTTAATCCTTTCCCGACGGAGTAGGGAAAGGGACCCTCATCAAGAGCTTAGCAGGGTAATACCAGGCTCCTTCTGAGTTGTGGCGGGAATCTCGGTGTTCCTCTCGAGTGTAAACAGGTATGGTGGGGAAATTCTTGAGTCGAAGCAAGGGTATGCAGGACCCTTTCAAGGTTCAAGAGGGGAGGAGTGATTTCCCACGAGATGCAGCAGTGGACACGGGCCTCATCACGCATGGAGTGGAGAAGCTCCTGGTTTTTCTCCAGTTTGGGCAGGATCCTCTCGAGTTAGGGCTGGGACTTCAGGGACTAGCCCCTGAGGCCTCAGGAAAGGCTCATTTCCATGCGAGTTGTGAGGAGCCTCTCAGGATTCCTCCCCCATCGGTGACAGATCCCTAAGTCCTCGTCTGGAGCTGAGGCTGGAACCTGAGATGTCCTCTCCAGTGCTGACATGGAAGTTGGAGTTGCTCTGGAGTCTCCACAGGGGAGTCAGGTCTCGCCTCGAGTGGAGACATACTCATCTGCTTTCATACCAAGATGTCCCAGCAGTGCCAGGCTTCCCGGCTAGTTGACCCATGGATCTGTGGCATGCCATCATGGTGCCACAGAGCTGTCACATGTGCCAGCATGATGTGAGCCAATCCTCGGGGTGACAGACGAGGCAGTGCAGGGAAATCAGGTTCATCTGGAGTGGACTGAGACATTTGGGGGGTCTTTGGGAATGGTGGCATGATCCCTGCAGTTCCTCTTGACTCTCTTGTGGGGAGCGCCTCCTCTTGGAATGTGACAGGAATGCCGAGAATCCTTTCCCGACGGAGCAGGGAAAGGAACCTCATCTGGAGCTAAGCAGCTGAACATGGGGCTCCTCCTGAGTTTTGGTGATACACTCGCTGTTCCTCTCGAGTGGAGACAGATATTGCGAGGAAATTCTTGAGTTGCAGTAAGGGTGTGAAGGACCCTTTCGAGGGACGCTTTCGAGTTTCAAGAGGGAAAGGGTGATTTCCCCCAAGAACTGCAATGGACAAGGGCCTGATTTTGCCTGAAGGGGAGAAGCTGCAGCTCTTCTCGAGTTGTGGTAGGTTCCTCTCGAGTTACCATGGGGACCTCAGGAAACCACCCCTGTGACCTCAGGAAAGGCCCATTTCAATGCAAGTTGCGAGGGGCCTTTCGGGATTCCTCCCCCTTTGGTGAAGGTCCTTAAAACCTCGTCTGGAGCTGAGCATGGAAACTTAGGTGTCCTCTCCAGCACTGACATGGATCTTGGGTTTCCCCAGGTATCTCCACAGGGGAGTCAGGCCTCGCCTCGAGTGGAGACATGCATGTCTGCTTTCCTCCCATGCTGTAGCCACAGTGTCAGGCTTCCCGGCGAGTTAACCCAGGGATCTGTGGCTTTCCCTCGAGGTGCCACAGGGCTGTCACATGTGCCAGCGTGGCGTGAGTCGATCCTTGGGGTGACAGTCAAAGTAGTGCAGGGAAATCAGGTTCATCTGGAGTGGACTGAGGCATTTGGGTGTCTTTGGGAATGGTGGCATGACCCCTGGAGTTCCTCTTGACTCTCCTGTGGAGAGTGCCTCCTCTTGGGATGCGACGGGAACTCCGGGAATCCTTTCCCAATGGAGCAGGGAAAGGGACCCTCACCTAGAGCTGAGCAGGGTAAAACGGGTCTTCTCCTGAGTTGTGATGGGACATCGGTGTTCTTCTCCAGTGGAGACGAGTTTGTCGGGGAACTTCTTGAGTCGCAGCAAGGGTGTGAAGGACCTTTTAAAGGTTCAAGAGGGAAGGGATGATTTCCACCAAGACACCACAATGAACAAGGGCCTCACCTCGCCTGCATGGGAAAAATCGCCTAGCTTTTCTCGAGTTGTGGCAGGTTACTCTCGAGTTACAACTGGGACCTCAGAGAAATGACCCTGTGGCCTCAGGAGAGGCCAGCCACCGTGAGAGTTGCAAGGGACTTCTGGGGATTCCTGCCTAGTCGGTGCTGGTCCTCAGACCTCATCTGGAGATGAAGTCGGAACCTGAGGTATCCTCTCCAGTGCTGACATGAATCTTGGGGTCCCTATGGAGTCTTCACAGGGGTGTCAGGCCTCATGTTGCGTGGACACGTGCACATTTGCTTTCTTCCCGAGCTGCAGCAGCAGTGTCAGGCTCCCCGTCGAGTGGACACAGGGATCTGTGGCTTGCCCTCGAGGTAACCCAGGGCTGTCACACATGCCAGCGTGGCATGAGTTGATCCTCTGTGTGACAATCGAGGCAGTGCAGGAAAATCAGGTTAATCGTGAGTGGACTGAGATTTTTGGGGGTCTTTTGGATTGGTGGCATGACTAATGTTGTTCCTCTTGACTCTCCTTAGGAGGACTCCTCCTCTGGGGATGTGAGGGGAGTGCTGGGAATCCTTTCCCCACGAAGCAAGGAAAAGCACCCTCATCTGTAGCTGAGCAGGGGAAAACGGGACTCCTCTTGAGTTGTGGTAGGACCCTCAGTGTACCTCTAGTGGGGACAGGTTTGTCGGGGAACTTCTTGAATCACAGCAAGTGTGTGAAGGACCATTTCGTGGTTCAATAGACAAGCGCTGGTTTTCCTCAGGATGCCAGAGTGGACAAGGGCCTCACTTCGCCAGCAGGGGAGAATCTCCTGGCTTTTCTTGAGTTGTGGCAAGTTCCTCTCGAGTTACAACAGTTATATCAGGGACCTGCCCCTGTGGCCTAAGAAGTGGCCAGTTTCCATGCGAGTTGAGGGGGGCCACTCGGGATTCCTCCCCAGTCGGTGCCAGGTCCTCAGGCCTCGTCTGGAGCTGAGGCTGGAACCTGAAGTTTCCTCGCCAGTGCTGACATGGATTTTGGGTTCCCTGTGGAGTCTCCACAGGGGAGTCAGGCCTCATCTCACGTTCAGACTTGCCCATCCACTTTCCTCTCGAGCTGCAGCAGCAGTGCCAGATTTCCTGGCGAGCGGAACCAGGGACCTGTGCCTTGCCCTCGAGGCGCCACAGGGTTGTCACAGGTGCCAGCATGATTTGATCCAGTCCTCGGGGTGATAGTCGAGGAAGTGCAGGAAAATCAGGTTCATCTGGAGTGGACTGAGACCCTTGGGGGACTTTGGGAATGGTGGCATGACACCTAGGGTTCCCCTTGACTCTCCTGTGGAGAGCACCTCCTCTTGGAATGTGACGGGAAAGCTGGAATCTTTTCCCGACAGAGAAGGGAAAGAGATCCTCATCTGGAGCTAAGCAGGGGAATATAGGGCTCCTCCTGGGTTTTGTCTGTACCTTGGTCTTCCTCTCGAGTGGACACGGATATGGCTGGGAACTTCTTGAGTTGCAGCAATGGTGTGAAGGACCCTTTCGAGATTCAAGAGGGAAAGGGTGATTTCTCCCAAGACACATCAATGGACAAGGGCCTTATCTGCCTGGAGGGGAGAAGCTGCGGCTTTTCTCTAGTTGGGACAGGTTCCTCTCGAGTTAAGGCAGGGACCTCAGAGAACCACCCCTGTGACCTCAAGAAAGACCCATTTCAATGCGAGTTGTGAGGAGCCTCTAGGGATTCTTCCCCCTTCAGTGACGGGTCCCTAATTCCTCCTCTGGAGTTGAGCATGGAATCTTAGGTGTCCTCTCCAGCACTAGCATGGATCTTGCGGTTCCCCTGGAATCTCCAAAGGGGAGTTAGGCCTTGCCTCGAGTGGAGACTTGCACGTCCGCTTTCCTCCTGTGCTGTAGCCACAGTGTCAGGCTTTCTAGCGAGTTAACCAGAGATCTTTGGCTTTCCCTCGAGGTGTCACAGGGCTGTCACACGTGCCAACGTGGTGTGAGCCAATGCTCCGGGTGATAGTCGAGGCAGTGCAGGGAAAACAGGTTCATCTGGAGTGGACTGAGACCTTTGAGTGTCTTTGGGAATGGTTGCACGACCCCTGGAGTTCCTCTCAACTCCCCTGTGGAGATCGCCTCCTCTTGGGATGAGACTTGAGCGCTGGGAATCCTTTCTCGATGGAGCAGGGAAAGGGACTCTCATCTGGAGCTGAGCAGGAGAACACGGGGCTCTTCCTCAGTTGTGGTGGGACCCCAGTGTTCTTCTCGAGTGGAGACAGGTATGGCGGGGAACTTCTTGAGTTGCAGCAAGGGTTTGATGGACACTTTTGATGTTAATGAGGGAAGAGGTGATTTCCCCCGAGATGCCGCAATGGACAACGGCCTCATCTTGTCTGGAGGGGAGAAGCTGCAGCTTTTCTCGAGTTGCGGCAGGTTCCTCCCGAGTTTATTCGGGGACCACAGGGAACCGCCCCTGTGAGCTCAGGAAAGGCCCATTTCAAAGCAAGTTGCGAGGGGCCTCTCAGGATTCCTCCCCATTCGGTGACGGGTCCCTATGTCCTCATCTGGAGCTGAGCACGGAAACTTAGTTGTCCCTCCAGCACTGACATGAATCTTGGGGTTCCCCTGGAATCTCCAAAGGGGAGTCAGGCCTCGCCTCGAGTGGAAACTTGCACGTCCACTTTCCTCCTGTGCTGTAGCCACAGTGTCAGGCTCCCCGTCGTGTTGACCCAGGGAACTGTGGCTTTCCCTCGAGGTGCCACAGGGCTGTCACACGTGCCAACGTGGTGTGAGCCAATGCTCCGGGTGATAGTCAAGGCAGTGCAGGGAAAACAGGTTCATCTGGAGTGGACTGAGACCTTTGAGTGTCTTTGGGAATGGTTGCACGACCCCTGGAGTTCCTCTCAACTCCCCTGTGGAGATCGCCTCCTCTTGGGATGAGACTTGAGCGCTGGGAATCCTTTCTCGATGGAGCAGGGAAAGGGACTCTCATCTGGAGCTGAGCAGGAGAACACGGGGCTCTTCCTCAGTTGTGGTGGGACCCCAGTGTTCTTCTCGAGTGGAGACAGGTATGGCGGGGAACTTCTTGAGTTGCAGCAAGGGTTTGACGGACACTTTTGATGTTAATGAGGGAAGAGGTGATTTCCCCCGAGATGCCGCAATGGACAACGGCCTCATCTTGTCTGGAGGGGAGAAGCTGCAGCTTTTCTCGAGTTGCGGCAGGTTCCTCCCGAGTTTATTCGGGGACCACAGGGAACCGCCCCTGTGAGCTCAGGAAAGGCCCATTTCAAAGCAAGTTGCGAGGGGCCTCTCAGGATTCCTCCCCATTCGGTGACGGGTCCCTATGTCCTCATCTGGAGCTGAGCACGGAAACTTAGTTGTCCCTCCAGCACTGACATGAATCTTGGGGTTCCCCTGGAATCTCCAAAGGGGAGTCAGGCCTCGCCTCGAGTGGAAACTTGCACGTCCACTTTCCTCCTGTGCTGTAGCCACAGTGTCAGGCTCCCCGTCGTGTTGACCCAGGGAACTGTGGCTTTCCCTCGAGGTGCCACAGGGCTGTCACACGTGCCAACGTGGTGTGAGCCAATGCTCCGGGTGATAGTCAAGGCAGTGCAGGGAAAACAGGTTCATCTGGAGTGGACTGAGACCTTTGAGTGTCTTTGGGAATGGTTGCACGACCCCTGGAGTTCCTCTCAACTCCCCTGTGGAGATCGCCTCCTCTTGGGATGAGACTTGAGCGCTGGGAATCCTTTCTCGATGGAGCAGGGAAAGGGACTCTCATCTGGAGCTGAGCAGGAGAACACGGGGCTCTTCCTCAGTTGTGGTGGGACCCCAGTGTTCTTCTCGAGTGGAGACAGGTATGGCGGGGAACTTCTTGAGTTGCAGCAAGGGTTTGATGGACACTTTTGATGTTAATGAGGGAAGAGGTGATTTCCCCCGAGATGCCACAGCAGACAAGGGCCTCAACTCGACTGGAGGGGAGAAGCTCCTGGTTTTTCTCGACTTGAGACAGGTTCCTCTAGAGTTAAGACGGGGACTTCAGTGACCCTCCCCTGTGGCCTTAGGAAAGGCCCGTTTCCCTGCGAGTTGTGAGGGGCCTCTCTGGATTCCTCCCCCGTCATTGCTGAGTCCCTAAATCCTCATCTGAAGAGGAGGCTGGAACCTGAGGTGTACTCTCCAGTGCTGACATGGAACTTGGTGTTCCCTTGGAGTCTCCATATGGGAGTCAGGCCTTGCCTTGAGTGGAGACATACCTGTCCACTTACCTCCTGAGCTGTAGCTGCAGTTTCAGGCTTCCCGGAGCTGAGCAGAGGAACATGGGGCTCCTCCTGAGTTGTGGCGGGACCCTCGTTTTTCCTCTCGAGTGGAGACGGGTATGGCAGAGAACGTCTTGAGTCGCAGCAACGGTGTGAAGGAACACTTCAAGGTTCAATAAGGAAGGGGTTATTTCCCCCGGGTTTACCCAGGTATTTGTGGTTTTACCTTGAGGTGCCACAGGGCCGTCACATGTACCACCGGAGTGTGAGCCGATCCTTGGTGTGATAATCGAGGCAGTGCAGGGAAATGTGGTCCATCTGGAGTGGACCGAGTCATTTGGGGGTATTTGGGAATGGTGGCACGACCCCTGGAGTTCCTCTTGACTCTCCTGTAGAGAGCGCCTCCTCCTGGGATGCGACGGGAACTCTGGGATTTCTTTCCTGACGGAGCAGGGAAAGGGACCCTCCCCTGGAGCTGAGCAGGGGAAAACGGTGATTCTCCTGAGTTGTGACGGGACCCTCGGTGTTCCTCTAGAGTGGAGACGAGTATGTCAGGGAACTTCTTGAGTTGCAGCAAGGGTGTGAAGGACCCTTTCAAGGTTCAAGAGGGAAGGTGTGATTTCCCCCGAGATGCCACAATGAACAAGGGCTTCACCTCTCCTGCAGGGGAGAATCTACTGGCTTTTCTCGAGTTGCGGCATGTTCCTCTAAGGTTTAAACGCGGACCTCAGGGACCTGACCCTGTGGCCTCAGGAGAGACCAGCCACCGTGTGAGTTGTGTGGGATTTCTGGGGATTCCTGCCCAGTCAGTGCCGGTCCTCAGACCTCGTCTGCAGATGAGGCCGGAACCTGAGGTGTCCTCTCCAGTGCTGACATGAATCTTGGGATCCCTATTGAGTATTCACAGGGGATTCAGGCCTCATGTTGCATGGATACGTGCACGTCCGCTTTCCTCCCGAGCTGCAGCAGCAGTGTCAGGCTTTCCGGCAAGGGAACCCACGGATCCATGGCTTTCCCTCGAGGTGCCACAGTGCTGTCACATCTGCTACCATGGTGTGAGCCGATCCTCTGTGTGACATTCGAGGCAGTACAGGAAAATCAGGTTCATTTGGGGTGGACTGAGACTGTTGGAGGTCTTTTGGAATGGTGGCACGACCAATGGAGTTCCTCTCGACTTTCCTTAGGAGGATTCCTCCTCTGGGGATGCGAGGGGAGTGCCTGGAATCCTTTCCCCACAGGGCAGGGAAAAGGACCCTCATCTGTAGCTGAGCAGGGGAAAACAGGACTCCTCTTGAGTTGTGGTGGGGCCCTCAGTGTACCTCTAGTGGGGACAGGTTTGTCGGGGAACTTCTTGAGTCACAGCAAGTGTGTGAAGGACCCTTTCGAGGTTCAAGAGAGGAGGGCTGATTTTCCCCAAGACACCAGAGTGGACAAGAGCCTCACCTCGCCAGCAGGGGAGAATCTCCTGGCTTTTCTCGAGTTGCAGCAGGTTGCTCTCGAGTTAAAACGGGGATATCAGGGACCTGCGCCTCTGGCCTAAGAAGTGGCCAGTCTCCGTGCAGGTTGCGAGGGGCCACTCGTGATTCCTCCCCAGTCAGTGCCAGCTCCTCAA
The DNA here is from genome assembly GCA_006410535.1 of Litocranius walleri. NCBI lineage: Eukaryota > Metazoa > Chordata > Mammalia > Artiodactyla > Bovidae > Litocranius > Litocranius walleri. The sequence goes on from SJYG01001159.1 coordinate 143,487, forward strand.
GTCTCGTCTGGAGCTGAGGCTGGAACCTGAAGTTTCCTCGCCAGTGCTGACATGGATCTTGGAATCCCTGTGGAGACTCCACAGGGCAGTCAGGCCTCGTCTTGCACTCAGACTTGCCTGCCCAATTTCTTCTCGAGCTGCAGCAGCAGTGTCAGGCTTCTCGTCGAGTGGACCCAGGGATCTGCACCTTGCCCTCGAGGTGCCACAGGGCTGTCACATGTGCCAGTGTTATTTGAGCCAATCCTCGGGGTGACATTCGAGGCAGTGCAGGGAAATCAGGTTCACCTGGAGTGGACTGAGACCTTTGGGGGTCTTTGGGAATGGTGGCACGACCCCTGGAGTTCCCCTCGACTCTCCTGTGGAGAGTGCCTCCTGTTGGGATGTGACGGGAACGCTGGGAATCCTTTCCCGGTGGAGCAGGGAAAGGGATCCTCATCTGGAGCTAAGCAGGAGAACACTGGGCTCCCCCTGAGTTTTGGCCGTATCCTTGGTCTTCCTCTCGAGTGGACATGGATATGGCGGGGAACTTCTTGAGTTGTAGCAAGGGTGTGAAGGACCCTTTCGAGATTCAAGAGGGAAAGGGTCATTTCCCCCAAGATGCCGCAATGGACAATATCTCCTGTGGAGAGTGCCTCCTGTTGGGATGTGACGGGAACGCTGGGAATCCTTTCCCGGTGGAGCAGGGAAAGGGATCCTCATCTGGAGCTAAGCAGGAGAACACTGGGCTCCCCCTGAGTTTTGGCCGTATCCTTGGTCTTCCTCTCGAGTGGACATGGATATGGCGGGGAACTTCTTGAGTTGTAGCAAGGGTGTGAAGGACCCTTTCGAGATTCAAGAGGGAAAGGGTCATTTCCCCCGAGATGCCGCAATGGACAATGGCCTCATCTTGTCTGGAGGGGAGAAGCTGCAGCTTTTCTCGAGTTGCGGCAGGTTCCTCCCGAGTTTATTCGGGGACCACAGGGAACCGCCCCTGTGAGCTCAGGAAAGGCCCATTTCAAAGCAAGTTGCGAGGGGCCTCTCAGGATTCCTCCCCATTCGGTGACGGGTCCCTATGTCCTCATCTGGAGCTGAGCACGGAAACTTAGTTGTCCTCTCCAGCACTGACATGAATCTTGGGGTTCCCCTGGAATCTCCAAAGGGGAGTCAGGCCTCGCCTCGAGTGGAAACTTGCACGTCCACTTTCCTCCTGTGCTGTAGCCACAGTGTCAGGCTCCCCGTCGTGTTGACCCAGGGAACTGTGGCTTTCCCTCGAGGTGCCACAGGGCTGTCACACGTGCCAACGTGGTGTGAGCCAATGCTCCGGGTGATAGTCGAGGCAGTGCAGGGAAAACAGGTTCATCTGGAGTGGACTGAGACCTTTGAGTGTCTTTGGGAATGGTTGCACGACCCCTGGAGTTCCTCTCAACTCCCCTGTAGAGATTGCCTCCTCCTGGGATGCGACTTGAGTGCTGGGAATCCTTTCCTGATGGAGCAGGGAAAGGGATTCTCATCTGGAGCTGAGCAGAACACGGGGCTCTTCCTGAGTTGTGGCGGGCCCCTGGTGTTCTTCTCGAGTGGAGACAGGTATGGCAGGGAATTTTTTGAGTCGCAGCAAGGGTTTGATGGACACTTGATGTTAATGAGGGAAGAGGTGATTTCCCCTGAGATGCCACAGCAGACAAGGGCCTCAACTCAACTGGAGGGGAGAAGCTCCTGGTTTTTCTCAACTTGAGACAGGTTCCTCTAGAGTTAAGATGGGGACTTCAGCGACCCTCCCCTGTGGCCTTAGGAAAGGCCCGTTTCCCTGCGAGTTGTGAGGGGCCTCTCTGGATTCCTCCCCCGTCATTGCTGAGTCCCTAAATCCTCATCTGAAGAGGAGGCCGGAACCTGAGGTGTACTCTCCAGTGCTGACATGGAACTTGGAGTACCCCTGGATTCTCCATATGGGAGTCAGGCCTTGCCTGGATTGGAGACATTCCCATCCACTTGCCTCCTGAGCTGTAGCAGCAGTTTCAGGCTTCCCAGAGCTAAGTAAGGGAACATGGGGCTCCTCTTGAGTTGTGGCGGGACCCTCGTTTTTCCTCTTGAGTGGAGACAGGTATGGCGGGGAACTTCTTGAGTCACAGCAAAAGTGTGAAGGAACCCTCTGAGGTTCAATAGGGAAGGGGTGATTGTCCCCAGGTTGACCCGGTGATCTGTGGCTTTTCCTTGAGGTGCCACAGGGCTTTCACACGTGTCACCATGGTGTTAGCCAATCCCTGGGGTGACAATCGAGGCAGTGCTGTGAAATCTGGTCCATCTGCAGTGGACTGAGTCATTTGGGTGTCTTTGGGAATGGTGGCACGACACCTGGAGTTCCTCTCGACTCTCCAGTGGAGAGTGCCTTTTCTTGGGATGCGACGGGAACTCCGGGATCCTTTCCTGACGGAGCAGGGAAAGGGACCCTCCCCTGGAGCTGGGCAGGGGAAAACGGGGCTTCTCCTGAGTTGTGGCAGGACTGTTGGTGTTCCTCTGAGTGGGGACAAGTATGTTGGTGAACTTCTTGAGTTGCAGCAACTGTGTGAAGGAACCTTTGGATGTTCAAGTAGGAAGGGGTCATTTCCCCAGAGATGCCATAGTGGACAAGGGCCTCATCTCGCCTGCAGAAGAGAATCTCCTGGTTTTCTTGATTTGTGGCTGGTTCCACTTGAGTAACAACGGGGACCTCAGGGATTCACCCAGCTGGCCTCAGGAGAGGCCATTCTCCGTGTGAGTTGAGGGGCCTCTTGGGATTCCTTCCCAGTCATTGCCAGGTCCTCAGGCCTCGCCTGGAACTGAGGCCTGAACCTGAGTTTTCCTCGCCAGTGCAAACATGGATATTGGGGTCCCTCTCGAGTCTCCACAGGGAATCAGGCCTCGTCTCACATGGAGATGTGCACGTCTGATTTCCTCATGAGCTGCACCAGCAGTGTCAGGCTTTCCAGCAAGGTGATCCAGGAATCTTTTGCTTGCCCTTGAGGTGCCACAGGGCTGTCACACGTGCCACTGTGATGTGAGCCGATCTAGGGGGTGACAGTTGAGGCAGTGCAAGTATTTCAGGTTCATCAGAAATGGACTGAGGCATCTGGTGGTCTTTTGGAATGGTGGCACAACTGCTGGACTTCCTCCAATTTTCCTGTGAAAGGTGCCTCTTCATGGGATTCGAGGGAAGCGCCGGGAATTCTTTCCTGATGGAGCAGGGAAAGGGACACTTATCTGGAGCTGGGCAAGCAGAAACGGGGCTCCACGTGAGTTGTGGCAGGACATTCGTTGTTCCTCTCGAGTGGAGACGATTATGTCGGGGAACTTCTTGAATCACAGCAAGGGTGTGAAATACTCTTTTGAGGAATGAGAGGGAAGGGGTGATTTTCCCCAAATGCTGCATCATAGAAGGGCCTCATCTCGTCTGCAGGGGAGAAGCTCCTGGTTTTCTTGAGTTGCGGCAGGGTCCTCTCGAGTTACGATGAGGACATCAGGGACCCGCCCCTGTGGCTTCACGAGAGGTCAGCCTCCGTGCGAGTTGCAAGGGGACTCTGGGGATTCCTCCCCAGTTAGTGCTGGTCTTCAAGCCTCGTCTGGAGCTGAGGCCGGCACCTGAGGTTTCCTTGCCAGTGCTGACATGGATCTTGGGGTCCCTGTGGAGTCTCCACAGGGGAGTCAGGCCTTATCTCATGTGGAAACATGCACGGCTGGTTTCCTCCTGAGCTACAGCAGCAGTGTCAATCTTCCTGTTGAGGGCACCTAGGGATCCGTGGCTTTTCCTTGAGGTGCCACAATGCTGTCACACATGCCACCATCGTGTGAGCCGATCCTCGGGATAACAGTCGAGGCAGTGCAGGGAAATCATGTTCATTTTGGGTGGACTGAGACATTTGGGGGTCTTTTGGAATGATGTCACGACCCCTGGAGTTGCTCCTGACTCTCCGGAGGAGGGCGCCTCCTCTTGGGATGCGAGGGGACCGCCGGGAATCTTTTCGCAATGGAGCAGGGAGAGGGACTCTCATCGGGAGTTGAGCAGGAAAAAACGGGGCTCCTCTTGAGTTGTGGCGAGACCTTCGGTGCTCCTCTCTAGTAGGTATGGGTATGTCTAGGAACTTCTTGAGTCGCAGCAAGGGTGTGAAGGACCCTTTCGAGGTTCAAAGCGAAGGGGTGTTTTCCCCGAGATGGCGCAGTGGCAAAGGGCCTCACCTCGCCTGAAAAGGAGAATCTCCTGGCTTTTCTCGAGTTGCACCAGGTTCCTTTCGAGTTACGATGGGGACACAGGGACCCTCCCCAGTGGCCTCAGGAGAGGCCAGACTCCATACGAGTTTCGAGAGCTTCTTGGGATTCCTCACCAGTCAGTGTCAGGTCCTCAGGCCTCGTCTGGAGCTGAGGCCTGAACCTGAGGCTTCCTCGCCAGTGCTGACATTGATCTTGGGGACCCTATAGTCTCCACAGCAGAATCAGGCCTTGTCTCGCATGGAGACGTGCACATTTGCTTTCCCCCCGAGCTGCAGCAGCAGTGTCAGGCTTCCCAGAGAAGGGACCCAGGAATCTGTAGCTTTCCCTTGAGGTGCCAAAGGGCTGTCACACGTGCCTTCATTGTGTGAGCCGATCCTCGGTGTGACAGTTGAGGAAGTGCAGGGAAACCAGGTTCATCTGGAGAGGGCTGAGACACTTGAGAATCTTCTGGAATGGTGGCATGAAGCCTGGAGTTCCTCCCAACTTTCCTGAGGAGGGCGCTTCCTCTTGGGATGTGAGGGGAGTGTCGGCAATCCTGTCCCAAAGGAGCAAGGAAAAGGACCCTCATCTGGAGCTGAGAAGAAGAAAACGGGGCTCCTCTTGAATTGTGCCGGGACACTCGGGGTTCCTCTCAAGTGGGGATGGGTATGTTGGGGAAATTCTTGAGTCACAGAAAGTGCATAAAAAACCTATCGAGGTTAAAGAGGGAAGAGATGATATTCCCCCGAGATGCCGCAGTGGTCAAGGTCCTCATGTCGCCCGCAGGGGAGAATATCCAGGCTTCTCTCGAGTAGTGGCAGGTTCCTCTCGAGTTACAACGGGGACCTCAGGGACCACCCCCTGTGGCCTCACGAGATGCCAGTCTCCCTTCGAGTTGTGAGGGGCCACTAGGGATTCCTCCCCAGTCTGTGTTGGATACTCAGGACTCATCTGGAGCTTAGGCCAGAACCTGAGGTTCCCTCGCCAGTGATGACATGGATCTTGGGGTCCCCCTGGAGTATCCAAAAGGCATTTGAAGCACACACTCCTTCCATGTCCCGTTGTTGGCACAGGTCAAGGCTCCGCTCTGTCCAGAACGTCCAAGCTTTTTTCCTTGGTTTAGTGGAACCTCCTCCCCAACAGTAGGGAGTACACTGTCCTCTTTGGTGGGTATCTCCAGGGCACTTGGGCTGGGGTGTTGCCTGGGCAGTTGCGGGCCCCAGGCTGCACATGGGAAAAGCCCCAAATGGCATGAGCTGCCATTCCAGATTCTGGCCCTTCACATCTCTGGCTGGAGACTTGAGCTCCAGGCAACTCTAGGCCCTCGGGGGTGGTGGTCTGGGACTGCTGTAGGGAAAGGACGCCAAGAGGGCACAGAGGAGTAGGGGAGGGGTGTGGGACATGGTGGCAAGGAAAGCCAGGGACCTAGGTGGAGGCACCGGAGAGAGCGTCCAGTGTCCCGGAATGCCTTGGAGGAGCTGGGGGGGAGGGGTTGGGGGGGGCAATTGAGGCCATGGGATCTGCAGAATGTGAAAAGGCGGGAAACCCCAGAGTGGTTTGGAAGGCAAGGCAGGCTGGGAAAAAGGACATGGGCAGCCTCTTCAAAGGGAACTAGGTGCGTTCTCGGGCAGTTAGCTCACTTGGAACTTCTGAGGGCCCCTGAGACCAGAGTGGGTCCGGATGGATCCCAGCCAACTCCCCCACCACCCCTTGCCATCTGCGGCATGGGATGGCCACAAACCAAAGGCCCTGAAATGCGCACCCACCCCAACGGTGAACTTGGGGGGGTCTGGGGAATGAGCCAAGCCCGTGAAAGCCCACTCGCTCCACGGGACTCCATCCTCGGTCTTTATTTGGAAAGAAGACAGGGGTGACTCCTTCATCTATGCATCCAAACCCTGTTGACATAAATGGGGTGGAGTCATCTCTCACTCTCCAAAGTCCTGAGCTGCTGGGTCCCGGAGCACGAGGCCAGCAGTCTGAAGGATCTGTGTGGCTCTCCCACCACGTCTTTGTCCAGCCCCTCCAGCACCTCAAGCAGTACGTTTTGCCCTCGAGTCGGATCACGTCTCAGGGGATTTGTGGATCGTCCAGCCATGGGTTCATGGCAAACGTGTCAACCGAGCACCGAGAATAGCAGGGGCCGATTCGCCAGGCCCATTGTCCCCAGGAGTCAGGTGTGTCCAAAGGAGCAGCGTTCATTTGTCTTCCTCCATTGGCACACACATGGCTTCTTCATTCTCTTTTCTGAGAGGATTGTGTTGTGTG
>SJYG01001159.1:150228-195230 GCA_006410535.1 Litocranius walleri
TGGGGGCTGGGGGGCTGGGTGGGGGTTGTGCTGGGATTGGGCCATTTATCCTCACATCTTCCTGTGGGAATAGGAGTCGGGGACGTCTGTGGGCTTGCCGCCTTCACTGGCTTCCTCTCCACAATGGCCTAGTGCCTTCTGCACTCCGCCAGCCATTGCAGGTTTGGGTGTTGCTTCGGCTTCCTTCCCTTTCCTTTCCTTTTCCACTAGCGATGGCAAACATGGCCCTTGCTCATGTCAGCCTGGGAAGCCAGGTACCCTCCCACTGGCATCATGATGGAGGGAAATTTGGGAGCATCCCCATTGAGACTTCTCCCCGACATCTCCCCCATATGGGTGGAAACATGTGGCGGGACAGTGTTGTGATCTTCAGGGCTCTCTCACTGCCTTTTGTTTTGGGACAGGGATCGGTTTCCTCTCTTCTTGCTGGTGTTTCTTGCACTCCGGTGTGAGATGGGGAGGGTAGTGGGGGATGTCTCCACCTCCCTTGCCTCTCAGACTGGCTGTTGGGGTGTAGCCAAGTGACTTCCAAATACACACCAACCCCTGGGCTACTGGCTTTGCTCAGGTGCAGGGGAAAGTCCCTTAGATGGGGAGCATGCTTGCACTAAGCCATTGAGTCCTCCCCAATGTGCTCTGAGGATTTTCCTTTCCTGCTCCATAGGCCACATCACCACAGGATCTCGAAGGAGGAGGCTCGTTCTGAAGCTGAGCTGGAAGGACGCCCTGCAAGCGCCCTTTGAACAGAACCCTTACCCTGGGATAGCGACCAGAGAATGGCTGGCCCGGGAGCTTGGCATTGCTGAAAGCAGAGTTCAGGTAGGCCTTTGTCCCTGCACGCATTCTCCCTTTCAAGCTCTCCATGCCAATCCCCGTCAGCTGAAAGCACCTGGCGGCCTTTCTCCTGAGAAGGAATTCTCTCTGTTTGTCCCTAGTTCTGCTTTCAAAACCAAAGAAGAAGACGGTTAAAGGAGAGCCAATCGCCGTCTGAATATGTGCAGTGAGAAGGGGAAGGGGGGCCAAAATCCACGCCTATGCCACCGTCGCCCCCTCCCCGACCTCAGTCTTCTTCTCCAGGTAATTTAGCCAGCGTTCTCCAAAAGCGAGTCCCCAGAGAAGGTCTCGAACCCTCCACCTATTGCCAGAGAATTCTCTCTGCTGGTGGATGGCCACAGGAGGCCCGGAGAAAACCAAGGGGGCTGTGAGGCAGGAGGGAGGGGGGAGGGCAAGGGGGCACAGGGTGGTGTGGGTGGCAGGAGGGGGAGAGGAGGAAACAGGGCTATCTGGTTGCTGCTACCCCCCATCAGTGTCCCAGATTGGGGCACGATGCCCCCAGTCACCATGGGCAGGCAGCACTGGTCCCCCTTGGTACCCCCTCCATAGGCCCATTCGGGAACTTTAGGCTCCGGCTGCCCAGGCAACCTTGGCCGAGGGGCATGCTTCAGGGCACTCGCTGGCAACGCTGGAGGAGGAAAGAGACACACAGGGACACGCATGTGTGCAGAGTGTGCACGTGTGTGTGTGCACGCATGCAAGCACCCATCCATGGTGGATCCCAGCACCCCATCCATCTGTGGTTTATTCCTTAGAGCCCTGCCCCGGCTGCAGAGCCAGCTGTGGTGATTCCGGTGTGTGGGACTCTCCCTCCCCTCCACACCGTCTAGGGTATCTGTGCTTTGACCATCCCATGGGCCTTAACGTCCTCTCCACTCAGTGTGTTCTTTCTTTGGTAGGAGACTCGGCCAGAGAGGCCCGGAGAAAGAGGACAGTCATCTCCCCTTCCCAAACAAAAATTCTTGTGCAAGCTTTCACAAGGGATCACTTTCCAGGGATTGCCTCAAGGGAAGAACTGGCTCGTCAGACGGGAATCCCAGAACTTCGAATCCAGGTAAGTTCCCCAGCCAGGGCATGGGCCCAGGACGTGGCCCAGGAGTCAGGAGGATTCAGCCCTGCTGTGCATGTGGAGCTGGGTACACGTAAGCTTGGACTGAGGCTGGGGATGGGGCTCGGGCTTGGAGGGAGGGGTCAGAAATTCAATGGGGCTTAGCGGAGTGTTTGGGGCCGGTTGTTGCCAAGCGGGCACTGCCTCTTTTCCAAGGGCAAAGGGATTTAGTTTGCAGAAAACGGCCCTGTGAGAGCTGCTCTGGGACTGACAGACCAGATCCTGGGTGGCCAGATGGGCTGTCGAATGGGCGCTGGGGAGGCACCAGCATGGTGAGCTGGACGGTCACGACTTCTGATATACCTCTGTCCCTTTTGTTCCCCTAGATATGGTTTCAGAACCAAAGAGCTCGGCACCACTAGCAGAGCCCAAGCAGGCCAGTCGGCACAGTAGCCATGACTACTCTTGCTCCAGAGGACCAAAGGGCCCCACCACCCGCTGTCCAGAGCACCTCTCCTCCCCTTCACCCCTCTCCACCACAGGAGAGCATGTCACCCTTGGCTGCGGCTGCTCCTTTTGGGGCCCACACTTTTTCGATGCCCGGGACTGCCTTTGGGGTCTGTGTGGTCCAGTCATTGATGATCTTCATGGTCCAGCCTAGCCCGGTGGCTCTCCATCCATGTGGGAATCCACCACCTCCTCCCCAGTTAGCAGTTCCCTGAGCCACGTGCTCCCCTGCTTTGACCGCCCCCTGGCAGCCTGGGCAAGGGGCCATCCTGCTGCCTGGCTTGCCGGAGGCACACATCCCGTGCTGGCAGGAGTCACCCTGTGGTGAAGGCAAGTCCCCTCGGCTAGAGCCACAGCCCTAGCCCCCCAGCCTTCCAAGCCCGATGAGCCACCTAGAAGAGCTCTTGATGGCTACGAGCATCCAGGCCTCACCGGGGCCTTCTGCGGTTACTGCTATGGACCAAGGGGTGGACCCTGCCCACCCAGGCGCACCCAGCCTTCTAGATGAGCTCTTGGCGGCCACAAGTGTTCTGGTCTCACTCGGGCCTTCCCCGGGGGCCACTGTCGACCAAGGAGAGGACCCTGTCCTCCCAGGCCTACCAAGCCCCCTAAACGAGCTCTTGGTGCCCCCGGCATCTGGGTCTCGCCGGGGACTTCTGCGGGGACCGGTGCCGACTAAAGAGTGGACCCTTCCCTCCAAGGTGAACCCAGCCTCCTAGACGAGCCCTTGGTGGCCACGAGCATCTGGGCCTCACTGGGGACTTCCATGGGGGCTGTTGTCAACCAACGGGTGGACCCTGCCCTCCCAGACATACCCAGCCTCCTAGATGAGCTCTTGGTGGCCACAGATGTCCCGGCCTCTCTCTGGCCTTTCCCGGGGGCCGTTGCCAACCAAGGCCTGGACCCTGCCCTCCCAGGTACACCCAGCCTCCTAGAAGAGCTCTTGGCAGCCACGGGTGTCACGGCCTTGCCGGGGCCCTCCCCAGGGGCCTCTGCAGTCACAGCGAAACAGCCAGATCTCGCCAGCACATCCAGCCTCTTAGAGGAAATCTTGGCTGCCCGCGGCATCCAGGCCTCACCGGGGCCTTCCCTGGGGCCGTGTGCCGAGGAATGGGCACACCTCGCCCTCCCAGGCTCACTTAGCCTCCAAGACGAGCTCCTGGCTGCCCCGGGCATCCCGGGCTTGCCGGATCCTTTTCCAGGATCTCCTCCTGTCATCGCAGAGGCATACCCATCTTTCCTCGGGTCACCCAGCCTCCTAGAGGAAATCTTGGCTGCCATGGCCACCCGGGACATGCCCTGGTCTTCTCCGGGGGCCCCTGTGGGGGACGAAGAAGTTGAGGCCATCCTGGAAGCACCTCTCAGTGAGGAGGATTACCAGGCCCTCCTCGACATGCTGCCAGGCTCCCCAGGCCCTCGGGCTTAGAGGGAGAGGAAGGAAGGTGCTTCTTCCATACTACTCAAGAGCAGCCCCGTTTTCTGACTCTGCAATCCAATGGATTGTAGCCTATCAGGCTCCTCTGTGCATGGGATTTATCAGGTATGAGTACTAGAGTGTGTTGCCATTTCCTTCTCCAGGTTATCTTCCTGACTGAGGGATCAAACCCAGGCCTCCTGCATTGCAGGCAGATGCTTTACTGTTGGAGCCACCAGGGACCTGTGTTCAGTCCCTGGGTCAGGAGGATCCCCTGGAGAAGAGCATGGCAGCCCACTTCAGTATTCTTGCCTGGAGAATCCTGTGGACAGAGGCGCCTGGCGAGGCTATAGCCTATGTGGTCACAAAGAGTCGGACACGAGTGAGAGACTAACACTTTCACTTTCAATGTTATATGTGGTAATATATATGTTTCCATACTATTCTCTCAATTCATCCCACCCTCTCCTTCAACCACTGTGTCCATAAGTCTGTTCACTATGTCTGTGTCACCTTTGCTGCCTTGCAAGTGGATACATTAGTATTATCTCTCTAGATTCCATATGTATGTATTGTTGTTCAGTCATCCAGTCTTGTCCGACTCATTGCAACTCTATGGACTGCAGCACACCAGGCCTCTCTGTCCCTCACCATTTCCTGAAGTTTGCCCAAGTTCATGTCCATTGCATTGGTGATGCCATCCAGCCATCTCATTCTCAGATACCCTCTTCTCCTACTGCCCTCAATTTTTCCCAGCATCAGAGGCTTTTACGATGAGCTGGCTGTTCACACTGGATGACCAAAATACTGAAGCTTCAGCTTCAGCATCAATCCTTCAACAAGTATTTAGGATTGATTTCAACTTTGCTCATATCTTAGGTGTTAGTTTTTGTTCTTATTTTTCAGTACTCTAAATATATCATACAACTCCCTTTTGACCTTCAATGTTTCTGTAGAAAAATCAGTCTGAAGGCCTTATGGGAGTTTCCTGTAATTGACATTTTGTTTTTCTCTTGCTACTTTTAGAATCCTCTCTTTAGTTTTAACTTTTGCCATTTTAATTATGATAGGTCTTGGTGGAGGTCTCTTTGGGTTCATCTTGTTTGGGACCCTCTGTTCTTGTACCTGGATATCTGTTTTCTTCTTTAATGTCAGGAAAGAAATTTCCAGGCATAATTATATCAAATACACACTGCCTATCTTTTCTGTCTCTTCTCCTTCTGAGGCCCATATTATGTGAATGTTAGCATGTGTGATATTGTCCTAGAGGTCCCTTAAACTATTTTCATTTTTTTAAATCTATTTTTCTTTTTGTTGTTTTGATTGGGTAATTTCCATTATTCTATCTCCCAGATCACTAATGCACTCCTCTGTATCACCTAATCTGCTGTTAATTCCCCCTACTGTAATTTTACTTTCAGTTACAGAAAGGTCCCTACATGCGGACCTTCAAGTAGCAAACTTTCAAAGGCGCTAACTTGTGATTGTGTATACAATCACAGAAGTTAGTTCACATGTCATATGTTCATTGTCACCTATGTGTATCTGCCGGGAGCCAGCGTGAGGAATCCCACCTGTGACAAGGTCATGCAGCAGAGATCTGATGTGCAAGGTCGAGTCAGATCTCAGGTTTTCCCCCTGGTATTTCCTGAGCATGTACCCCCCAAAATAAGAATATGCCTGCCTTATTGTATTGTACTTTTCCACTCTCCTGACACACTCTGGAAAAAGTCATCTCAAGGCTTTAGTCTGCATTTGAAAGGGTGTTTCAATTCAAAAACCCCTCTGATGGCTTTCTAGCCTGCCTGCAGGACTCGTACAGCTGTGCATGTGATTGTTTGAGGCCTCCTGACCACGGGAGGCACAGGAAGCTTAAAACATCCCAGGAATGTAGGGGTTTCCAAAGAGTCAAAATTATTAGAATAGGACTGACTAAAGGTTTTATTTGTTGAGCCAATACTTGCTGCAAATTTTTCATATCTTTTATTTGTTGATATAATTGGTATATAGAAAAAACAAGTAGCAATATTAGCTCTTTGAGTTAAGTACCTTCTTTGTTATAACCCACTGTGCTTTTGTTCTATAGAGATGTAACTTTAGTGCTTTAAGGAGATGCAGATTAAAGAAAAACACTTCAGGGGAAATGAGATTAACATTCATTAAGAAAGAGAGCCAAAAAAGTGTTAGCAAGCCTCCTGGCTAGAAGATAATGTAAATCACCTGAGACCTTTTGTATACAAAAAGATACAGAAAGGGTCAGGACTGCTGCCCCTGCATGACTCTGTATCTTCCATTATGTAAAATTTAGGGTATATAAACACCTTGTGAATAATAAAGTTGAAGGAGGTTTTTGCACAAGCCTGGCCTCCCCCGTGTTGATTCTTTCTCTTGCTCCCTCCCTCTCTTTTTCAGGCTGATCTCTTGGAACGTGGAGGCTCACCAAGTCTACTTACTTGTCCCAGATTTTAAGATCTGTAAGAGAGAGAGCCCAAGGCGAGGCACTCTCCAATATTCAAATGGGCGCTGGTGGCCTAACGTAGATGATGCAAGTTCCTTGTCTGGAACTTTATTGGTTTTCTATGTAAACCAAGTTACTCAGCCTCCTTACTCCACTTAATTTTCCTACTACACTATTTCTTCCTAATATAATCTTATATTTCTATATTAATAATAAATAAGTTTTTCCTCGCCTATCCATCTCCCCTTCAAATCACCCTGGATCCACTGGGGTTGGACTCTGGCATGTATCCTCTCAAGTTTTCTTATTTTTGTGTACTTTATTGTATAGTACTGCATTCAGAATGGAGAAGGCAGTGGCGCCCTACTTCAATACTCTTGGCCTGGAAAAATCCCATGGACGGAGGAGCCTGGTAGGCTGCAGTCCATGGGGTTGCTAAGAGTCAGGCACGACTTAATGACTTCACTTTCACTTTTCACTTTCATGCATTAGAGAAGGAAATGGCAACCCACTCCAATGTTCTTGCCTGGAGAATCCCAGGGGTGGTGAAGCCTGGTGGGCTGCCGTCTATGGGGTCTCACAATGTCTGACACAACTGAAGTGACTCAGCAGCAACAGTAGCAGCAGCATTCAGAACAGCAATGTAGTTTCTTTTTTTCAAGCCCAGGATATCCAGAAGCAAGCGTAAAAGCAGTGGTGATGTAGCTGGTAATACAGTATTTTTTAAGATACTTAATTGTAAGATTAAAAATGCTTTCTTAATTTTTTGTGTGTTTTAAATGTATTATTTGTCTTAAAAGTATTATAAATCTATTACAATACAGTACTATGTAGCTGATTATGTTAATTGGGTACCTAGACTAACTTTGTTGGACAAATTGGACTTGTTAAATTGCTCTCGGAACAAAATACATTTGTATGTAAGAGGCTTACTATATTGTATTCCTCAGTGTTTTTTTTTATTTTTTATTTTTAGTACTTTGTTAAGATTTTTCACTGTGTTCATTTATTCTTTTAAGTTTAGTTGTCATTCCCATTACAATTGTTTTGAACTATTTATCAGGTAAATTATTTACCTCTGTTTCACTAAGATTTTCTTTTCAGGGTTTTTCCTTATTATTTCCTTTGAAGCATATTCCTGTTTCTTCTCATCTTGTTTGAGTTTCATTCTATAAAACTGGGTGAAACAGTTACCTGCTCTGATCTGGAAAGTGAGTCCTTGTGTGGGAGCATCCCTGAATGTCCAGTGGCTTTGGTGGGAGAGCTGGATCTGACATCAGCACAGAGCATGCCTTATCTCCTGGGGACTGGCAGCTGCCACAAGGGTAGGAGGGGAGAGGGTGGAGTTGCAGGGCTAGAGCCAGAGCTAGGTGCAGACTGGGGCTTCTTATCTGCTCAGTGTCATCACCACACTATCAAGGGTGGGATCAGGGCACAAGGCTTGCTGCAGGGGCCCTGAGGAAGCTGGGTTTCTCCTACATGTGATGGCAGCCTCCATCTTGGTTTGAGGTGTAGAGTCAGGGATGAGAGCCTGAGGCTGCAATTTTTTTTTTTGATGATTTTGCTTTTTCTTTGGTGTGCTTGCTGGGCTAGAGCCTGAGTAATGGCTGAAGAGTTTGGTACCACACTACTGAGCTGAGTTTACTCCCTCCTGAGTGTATACAGGGACAAGCATGCTGACAATGACAGCTTCTATTTTGGCCCAGCAGCAGGCTGGAGTCCAAGCCAGCCTTGCTCCCTGCAAGTGTGCACACTCTCACAGTCAGTGGTAGTACTGTTGATCAGAACTACCTTCAGCGGGAACAGTATGGGACAAGAGGGGCTGGAGTTGGAGCCTGGTGAACATTGGACAGGGGTTCATGTCATTTCTTGGCAGGCTGGCCAGTGTCCCTGGCAACTTCAATCTCTGCCTCCACACTGTGACTGGAAGCAGACAAAGCTGTATGCTCTTCAAGAGCAGAGGCCCAGTTTCCTACATCCCTCTGTTAAGCCCCACAGGGTTTCAAGTCTTCCCAGATGGCACCATGGTAAAGAACCTGCCTGCAAATGCAGGAGAGACATGGGTTCAGTTCCTGGGTTGGGAAGATCCCCTAGAGTAGGAAATGGCAACCTACTCCAGTATTCTTGCCTGGAAAATTCCATGTAAAAAGGAGCCTGGCAGACTGTAGTCCATGGCATTGCAAAGAGTTGGACATGACTGAGCACCCACCCACGCCCCCACACACATACACACTGAATTTCAAACTTGCAAGGGGCTTGTCTTCCAATGGTGTCAGATCTCAGGGCTGGGGTGCCCAATGTAGGGCTCCAATCCTTCATTTCCTGGGGAGGATCCCTGAACCTATGATGTCCTCTCTTCTCCATGTCCCTGCTAAGGATGGAGGTCCTGACCACATTCTTCTCCCTTCCCGCTAGACTCCATGCATGTGGATCTTTCTTTACAGCCTTGGTTGAAGAAGATCTGCCCTATTTGTCCCCAGGGTGATTTTAGTGAGAGCTGTAGTTTGGATGTTAAAATGAGAGGAGGTGAGCCCAACATCCTCCTAAATTTCCACCTGGATCTCTCTTTTCTTGACTTTATTAACCACGAGTATAATAAACACATCACTACCTTATCATTTCAAGCTTTATCTTTAGGCCATTTGTTTTCAAGTTCTAAGAAAGTGAGCTTTCATTATGGTTATTACCACTCTTTCCCAGGTCTCTAACAGGAAGGCTTCTTGGCTCACCCTCGCCAGACAGACTCACTCTCCCCTTTCACAAGTCCTCATTTCACTGTCTATATTTAAGTACCCAAATCCACTATAATTTACACTGTAAGGATCTGTGTCACCAATGGAGACTGGAGACAAGTTGAGAGGAGTGACCTGTGTCTCCTTCACTGGGATCTCACCTGTATGTAAGATGTAATCTGGGTCCTGCTGAGTATTCAGCAAATGAATGAATGAACAAATGAATAAACAGTTGGTCTCATAATTTACCTGTACACAACCTAAAATATTTGGGCACAGGTTTTTGGAATCTCAGGAATATCTTCTACCAGAAGTTTCAGTTTAAACTCATTGATTTGAAATGTCTCTCTGCTTGGATATTTCAGGGAGATTCTTAAGAGCAATCGAATGCTTTAATGATTTTCGAATCAAATAATCATAAAGTCAAATTCTAGGAATAAAATCTGGGATGTCCACTCATGCTACTCACTGTGTGTCAACTCTTCTCTGAGTGATCAGATGGAAAGAATCAGAGGGATACAGTGTTCAATTCTAATCATTTTATATTTCAAGAAACAAAAAAGGTAGGATGGAAAATGTAAAGAGTCATTTGTCCTTAGAACTAGATGAAAGCATTAACTTCTTTAGTCATTATGACTTCTTCTGGAACAAAGTGCCAGACAGCTTATGCAACCAAGCACAGACAGAGAAAACTTAGGCAGCTGAAATATCTTGCACATAAAAGGAAATGTTCTTCCTTTAAACAAAATAAGCAGATGACATTTTCTTAACAGTGTACTGGAAGGTAAAAATAGCAATACTGGTACTGGGCAGAGCAGTAATTTTTTTTTTTTCCTCAGACACTTCAGGGTTACTAAGTTATTATAATTTAAAAGGCTGTTAAAGAAAGAAACTAAGAAAATGGGAAATTGAATTTGTTGTATAGTTATTTTGAAACTTAATATTTAGAGACTAAAAATCCAAAGCAAATAAAATAAGTAATTACATGCAACTCACAACTGATTTTGGTTTTCTGTCAAATTTTCTAAAGATAAAACTTTTCAATGTGACTCAGACACTGAGTTTTGAATAACTTTAAAAGGAAACTACATCTATTATAGGTTGTACATTGCAATCTTAAAATCTGTCAGTTCAGTTCAATTCACTCACTAAGTCATGCCCGACTCTTTGCAACCCCATGGACTGCAGCAGGTCAGGCCTCCCTGTCCATCACCAACTTCTGGAGTTTACTAAAACTCATGTCCACTGAGTCCATGATGCCATACAACCATCTCATCCTCTGCCAACTCCTTCTCCTTCCACCTTCAATCCTTCCCAGCATCAGGGTCTTTTCGAATGTGTCAGTTCTTCACATCAGGTGGCCAAAGTATTGAAGTTTCAACTTTAGCATCAGTCCTGCCAATAACTATTCAGGACTGATTTCCTTTAGGATGGACTGGTTAGATCTCCTTGTAGTCCAAAAGACTCTCAAGAGTCTTCTCCAACACCACAGTTCAAAAGCTTCAATTCTTTGGCCTTCAGCTTTCTTTACAGTCCAACTCTCACATCCATACATGAGTACTGGAAAAACCATAGACTTGACTAGACAGAATTTATTGGTTAAGAAATGTCTCTGCTTTTTAATATGCTGTCTAGGTTGAGGAGGTTCCTCTGCTTTTCTTCCAAGGAGCAAGCGGTTTTTTTGTGTGTTTGTTTCTTTTCTTTCTTTTTTTTTTTTTTTATTTCATGTTTGCAGTTACCATCTACAGTGATTTTGGACCCCAAGAAAATAAAGTTTGTCATTGTTTCCACTGTTTCCCCATCTATTTCCCATAAAGTGATGGGACCAGATGCCATGATCTTCGTTTTCTGAATGTTGAGCTTTAAGCCAACTTTTTCACTCTCCTCTTTCACTTTCATCAAGAGGCCCTTTAGTTCTTCACTTTCTGCCATAAGGGTGGTGTCATCTGCATATGTGAGGTTATTGATATTTCTCCTGGCAACCTTGATTCCAGCTTGTGCTTCCTCCACCCCAGTGTTTCTCATGAGGTACTCTGCATAGAAGTTAAACAAGTAGGGTGACAATATACAGTGCTGACGTACTCCTTTCCCTACTTGGAACCAGTGTGTTGTTCCATGTCCAGTTCTAAATGTTGCTTCCTGACCTGCATACGGGTTTCTCAAGAGGCAGGTGAGGTAATCTGGTATTCTCATCTCTTGAAGAATTTTCCACAGTTTGTTATAACCCACACAGTCAAAGGCTTTGGCATAGTCAGTAAAGTAGAAATAGATATTTTTCTGGAACTCTATTGCTTTATTGATGATCCAACAAATGTTGACAACTTGATCTCTGGTTCCTCTGCCTTTTCTAAATCCAGCTTGAACATCTGGAAGTTGTTCATGTACTTTTGAAGCCTGGCTTGGAGAATTTTAAGCAGTACTTTACTAGCGTGTGAGATGAGTGCAACTGTGTTGTAGTTTGAACATTCCTCAGCATTGCCTTTTTTTGGAATTGGAATGAAAACTGATCTTTTCCAGTCCTGTGGCCACTGCTGAATTTTCCAAATTCGCTGGCATATCGAATGCATCACTAAAATCTGTAGTCAGCTTTAAAATTAAATTGTCTTTTCCTACTAATTATGACATCTTAGTATTCTGAATTAAAAGTATGCTCAAAACATGTCCCTGGAGTGCCTTAAATAGTGATCATTCATCATCTTAATGGTAAACTCATTACCCATCAGCAGTCTGCTCTACTGTGTGCTGGGTGTTTAGTCACTGAGTGGTGTCTGACTTTTTGCAACTGCATGGACTGTAGCCTGCCAAACTCCTTTTCCACTGGGATTCTCCAGGAAAGAATACTGGAGTATGTTGCCATGCCCTTCTTCAGGGTATCTTCCCGACCTAGGTATAGAACCAGGGTCTCCTGATTTGCAAGCAGATTCTTTACCAGCTAAGCCACCAGGAAAGCCTTGTTCTATGGTGGATGTTTATAAATCTGACACACATTTCCTTCCTATTGGTGAACTGGCCTTGCTCCCTCCCTCTCCAACTTCCACTCTGTGGTTTTGGCTCCCTTTGCTGAGTTTCCACATAATAAATCCAGTTGTTTTGTATTCTCAATGTCATTCAATTTTCCTAGTTAGCCAAAGCATTTTCCAATCCTTTTAAGACTGTACTTCAAAACTTATTGACTTAAATTCCAGTCAACAGTGGGAACAATCCATTTCTTTCTCCAGAAACACCACCAGCCTAGTCAAGGCTGCCACAGTCTCTCAGTGGGCAACTGGACCTGCCTCTCCTTCCCACTCTCATTCTTTCCAGTGTACTCCCTGCAAATTGGCAGGACGATCTTAGCTAAAGAGATTTTCACTATGTCTCAGTGTGTTAGTAACTTTTCAGTCCTCTCTTCAATACTGGGGATAAAAGTTCAGAACTCTCAATGTGGCCTATACGGCCTATCAATCTCCCAGGCTCTTTTGGTGTTAGCTATTTCCTGTCTTACTTGACATGCTGCATCCCCCAGCTTCTTTCAGTTCTTCAAATTAGCAAGCTCTCTTGCTCAGGACTGCCTTCAGAGATGTGGATCTATGATAGGCTTTCTCTGTTATGTTTACTATTTGAGAATTAGTGGAGTTCAGGTCTTAGGTCACGTGTCATTTTTTCATAAAAAAACTTTTTCCAAATCACCCTACCAGATCAAGTTCTTTTGTAATTTCTCATTGCCTCTTTCACTACGCTTCATCAAGTTTATCATAATTTTTGTATACTTCATTCTATAGTTAATAATATTATTAATAACCTAAGAGCTTGCTACATGCTGAGAACTATGCTAAGTTTTATCTTATTTAAAAGCATTATTGTACTTAGGCTTCAAAGTAAGCCCATGAGTAGTCAGAATTGCTACCCATACATCACAGATGAAGAAAGAGGGTCTTGGGGAGGTAAAGGTGAGTGGAAGAGTGAGGACTGGAATCCACTCAATTCTAGAACCGATTGATATTCTGACCCTTTCATAATAATGTTGATATCCTAAGCCTAACTTTCCAGCTCCACGAGGCATGAATACCAATAATCAGGGAGCCTATCATAAGCAAATTATGGTCCTATTTGCCCAGCACCACAAAATCAGAATGAAGTATCTGTAGTTTTTCTCTCTAATTCCATCTCCTATTCTTTGGGTTACATAAATACCTAAGAAAAAGAGAAATTAAATGAATAAATTTGGCTCTCTTATCTTGATCTCTCTGGAGTCTTCTTGAATTTTTAATGCACTTTCCAGAAAACAAATAGCAGAGACTAGGAGGTGAGCCGTTTAAATACATGTGTCTGGACTCATTAGCAATAGGGTGGGTATAGTATGATGTGGAATTTACATGATTTAGAGATGGATTTCAGTTCATTTCCCACAACACTAACAATAATAGCTACCAACTGAGAGGGTAACATGCAGGAAGGCCAGGGATCTCCAAACGGATGAAATAGGTTGCAAGTGTCAGACATTTTTATCTCTCTTAAGCAGCAGGAGGAAACAAATTAGTGATTTTTTTTTCTTCTCTATAGAAATTTAAAAGGAGGTTTCTCTTAAAATACTGTGTTGCCATAATGACACCTGGTTTCATCTATTCTCAAACCTTGAGATAACCAATCCTTTTTTTTTTTTTATGAAAATGTTTGTCTTAGGCTATGTTAATGTATTATGCATTTACCCCAAACTCTGTCTTCAAGCCGGTTCCACCTAATGGCTTAGAACCTACTTGACAAACCAGTATGTTATACTCAGATATTGTTCCCCTAATCCATGTAAATGAAACTATTTGTATCATAATCTGTCCTTCTACAAGATTCAAGTTAATCGTTTTATGGCACAGGATGAATCGTTTGGTGCCAAGATTATCCCAAAATGCATCTCATGAGTGAGGGGCCTGGTGCCATTCTGAGTTTTAAGACATTCCTTCCTTTAATTAACAGACTGCTAGTGACTATATAACATCCAGCTGAAGACTAGCAAGGGGGTACTCTTTCTGCCCCATTCTGATGCCTATGTCAGAAGCTTTCTCTATTTCCTTTATACGTTAATAAAACTTTATTACACAAAAGCTCTGAGCGATCAAGCCTCGTCTCTGGCCCCAGATTGAATTCTGGGGCCAAAAATCCTGGCATATTTTTGTTCAGCAGCAACCTTTCACAACATTGCTCAAGATTTACTATCTGCCAAGCTCTACACTAAGTGATTTGCATATGTTATAATCATCACATTAGCCTGATGAGGTTGTTAACATTACGATCCCCATGTTACCAATGAGGAAATTGAGATGTCAAAAAAGTAGTCAAATTTTCTGCTTAGAGTCCACAGTTAGTGAAACTCAATACCAGCTGGGCCTGCGGTGTTTAGTGCAATTGGGTAGCATTGTGTCGTGCAAGGAAAGATTCAGGATATAATCTGATGATCACGTGAGGAGAATCTATTAATGCTAAATGGTGGGCTAGATAAAGAAACCAGAGGGAAAAGTGCACAGCCACAATAATGTGTTTATTACATTTCATCAGAGGTGGTGCCAAGAGTAAGGGTAGATATAGAAATGAAATTTAAGGGAATTGGGCAGGGAACTGGATAAAGATTCCATCTGGGGTGACTCTAGGTTTTTTATTATAACAGTAAGGATTTGACTCAGCTTGATGGGGCAGAATAGTAATCTTGGGCCAATTTAAGGGCATAAAATGGTCCAGAAGTAACAATCAGCTAGATAAATGTCATTTGTTCATAAAACCAGTAAATCTGTTTGGTACTAGGCATTGCTCTGGGCATTTAACAGCAATGAACTAAACTGAGAAAGTCTCTCTCTTCTGGCAAGGAACAAAGAGACAATAAAATAACACATCTGCATGCACATGGATAATATGTTAGGGGTGGTGGATGCTGTGAACTTTGTAAAGTGGGTTGGGGACAAGAGAATTCAGAGAGGTTGTGGGAGCATCAGGGCTGGTGCCCTAATTATGCAGAGACCCAAAGGAAGTTAGGGCCTGGGCTACTGCCTGCATCAGAGGGAAGTGAGCACCAGGATAAGGGAAGAGCAGTAGCAGGGAATTCCCTTTGGCTGCAGCAATTGGAGCAGGGGGAAGTTGAGGGGAGGGTCACCTGGGACAAGCCCTGTGGAGGCAGAACTTTGAGCATCTCCAGGGATAATAACTTTCATTAAACTTCTGCTATGTGGATAGCTGGAGCACTTCTTTGTGACTTTCTTTGAAAAATTACTTTTGTGCTATACAGTAGGTCCTTATTAGTTATCTATTTTATTTATAGTGGTATCTATATGTCAATCTCAAACATCTAATTTATCTCTACCCTTTCTCCCTTGGTAACCATACATTTGTTTTCTAAATCTGTGACTCAATTTCTGTTTTACATAATAGGTTCATGCATACCATTTTTTAAGATTTCTCATATAAGTGGTATCATATGATATTTGTCTTTATCTAACTTATTTCACTCAGTATAACAATCTCTAAGGGCTTCCCTGGTAGCTCAGCTGGTAAAGAATCCGCCTATAATGAGAGAGTACTGGGTTCGGTCCCTGGGCTGGGAAGATCTCTTGGAGAAGGAAAAGGCTACCCACTCCAGTATTGTGGCCCAGAAAATTCCATGGACTGCATACAGTCAGACACGACTGAGTGACTTTCACTTTCAATCTCTAGGTCATCCATATTGTTGCAAATGGCATCATTCCATTCATTTTTGGTTGAGTAATCCCATTGTTTATATGTACCACAACTTCTTTATTCATACATCTATTGAAGGACATTTAGGTTCCTTCTATGTCTTGGCTATTTTAAATAGTGTTTGAAAGAACACTGGGGTGCATGTATCTTTTTGAATTATGGTTTTCTGTAGATATAAGTCCAGGAGTAGGACTGCCAGATGATGTAGTAGCTTTATTTTTAGTTTTTTAAGGAACGTTCACCCTGTCCTTCATAGTGGCTCTTACTTTACATTCCCACCAACAGTGTGGGAGGGATCTCTATTCTTCAAACTCTCTCCAGCATTTATTGTTTGTAGCCTTTTTGATGATGGCCATTCTGACTGGTGTGAGGCAATTTCATTGCAGCTTTGACTTGCATTTCTCTAATAATTAGCAGTGTTGAGCATATTTTCACGTGTCCCTTGCCCATCTATATATATTCTTTGGGGAAATATCTCTTTAGCAGATCACATCTGATATATAGGTTGATATGAAACATTCTGAATAATAAGATTAATGGTAACATGTTATTTCAAGTGAATGTGCTATTTCCTCTTGGACATGTGGTGGCTTCCAAATGGTCTCTATAACGAATGAAGTCCAAACATTTTTCTAGGTTTGGATTATTTGGGAACCCTTCCTTTTAATAATATATTTTCACAGACACTAGGTATTTTTTGATAATCTCTATAGGCTTGCAGTTGGTAGTGATCACCTTTTCAGAGTAGATGCTTTTTGGCACTGGTTCATATACCACCCCCACTATCTGCAAAACAAACAGGCTAGAGTAAGGGAAGTAATGGTGACCCTTGGTCATGACACAGAAGTTCCTAAGAAGCATCATAATCTCATGTACACATTTTCATCAGAAACAAAAATATCCCAACAATTTTATTTATTTATTTTTTGAATCATTTAGTGGGTTTATTCCCTAAAATGTCGATGGGTCAACCTGTCAAAATCCAAGTGTATGAACATAACAATTTAACCCCCACCCTGGGACACCCTTCACTAGAGAGCTACATTGTCTGATCCATTCATTCGATAGCAGCATGACTTTATTTAGTGAATTTTTCTTATCCAAGGCCTTAAGTCAACAAATATGCCTTCAAAGAGAAAGCTAATTCCCCTGATTTTGATAGCAAGGTCCAACTTGTTTTGAATTTCTCTGTTGATTATATTGTTCCTCTTAGAAGTAGGAAAACAAACATCACCTCATGTACAGACAAATCACATCGATAACTGGATTTTAAAAGTAGCATTAATTAAACAGTTCTTGAGCTCAGAATTATATTCTTCAAGCTGAGTAAAAGTTAACCTCAGATTCACAATAAATGATGTGTAGGATAATATAACATATTGGACTGAGGGCAGTCCAAACCACAAGTAAAAATAAAAGACCAAAAGCAGCTTGATATATCATTTTAAAATTTTTCTTCAATGACAAATTGAAGAAAATTATAGTGGGAAATATGCTCTAGCACATGATGTAGATTTAGAATAAAAGAGAAAATAAAGAAATAAACTGGATCATGGGGCTAACAAAACAATGACTGCTTTTAATGGGCAGTTTTACTAAAATCACAAAGGTTCTACTTAGGAAGAAAAGGAATGGTGTTTTTGGCAACATGAGACCCTTTTGTGTGCCAACGTTGCTTACATTTGTGGCCAGGGAGAGCATGTTGGTGCTATAGAAGGGAGGATCCAGGGTCGCCATCTGATAAAGAATACAGCCTGATGCCCACACATCTGCCTTTTCCCCATATGGCTCGCTGTTCAGCACCTCTGGGCTGAAGCGAAACTAGATGTTAATGCACAATGCAAAAGGGGAAGTCAGGAAGGGAGAAAAGTTCAATTTTCAAGCCATAATTGGAAATGGCAGAAAAAGAAAGGAAACTCTTGATTACTATTTCAAGTAAACATATTTAAACATATCTTTGAATTATCTCATACTTAGGTGAATCAAGAAGCACAACCAAGCAATTCTAAGAAATAGATCACATAAACAACTCCTATTAAATGTCTTTCTACTGTTAGAAACAGCCAACTCTCACTGGTAGATGGAATGCTTGGCTCCAGTTCTCACTATTCTGGAAATTCTGAATATCCCACCCTTTCATCTTAGAGGACAGTATTAGTTACCAACCCCTGGCTTTGCTACTGGTTGCTCTGTCTTGCCCTGCCAGTGGAGTGTGGAGGTGGCACAGCACCAGATGAGGGCCTCGGTGCTTCCATTTGTCTCTCTAGGATCGGGACAGGTTTCCTGATTAGGTTCCATCGACGACGGGTAGACCGGTGTACCTCGTCTAGACGTGTACATTCTAGACGTGTACGAGAAGACGTCGGACTTCCTCTGGGTCGGGTCCTCTGGGTGTCTGGACCCTCAGACTGTGATTTACGGATAACACCTTACGGTGACTCTATGATACCACTAAAAAATACTCGTTTTGACTGTGTCGTGGCAGACAAACGATAAGTTACGATCGAATATTTCAGATTCCGTTCCGTTATAAATATATGCAACGTCTTTTACTGTTGTAGGTAGTACGAGTAGAGAAGACTTTAACGTAAAGATTAAACTTATTCCGACAACACAAACGTACATACAAGTCAACACAGGTTGAAAAACGTTGGAGTACCTCACATCGGGTGACTCGAAGAGACAGGTACATTAAAAGGTCCGTTCTTATTACCTCACCCAACGACAAAGAAAGAGGTCCCCTAGAAGGATTGGGTCCTAATTTGGGGACGGAGAACGTAGAGGACGTAATCGTCCGTCCAAGAAATGGTCAATTCGGTGGTCCCTTCGGGACCATTCCTACGACAGTCGGAAATTTGACTGAATTTGACATTCCCAAATTCTCGAACTGTAAAATTTTTCGCACCTATTCTCACATCAAGGGAACCTGTAAAACTTGATTATCTTCGAAGGAGGGAGTATAAATATCTCTTTTACAATTTTCGTAAGTCATGGGTGTATATATATCAAACTACTAAGTGAAGATATCATACATGAATCCTGACACGAGTTGGGAGATTTAATTATCCCATCCCTAATTACAAATTCAATCTGTCACCTAATTATGTATTTATTTGAGTATTTAACCATAGACTTGTCATTCCTAACCGACAAATCACAACTCTGTACTGTCCTCAGTTCCTGATTTCATCCGGTCTCGATGTTTCATGGGAAAAGCTGGGTCACTGCCCAGAAGGAGCTGAGATCATCATCCCCCTGACCTTGAGACTCATCCAGTCAGCATATTCCCCGTAGCCTGGTTGGAGCCAACCCAGATAACACGAAAGGTCCCCTAAGCGAGCCCACATGCACAAAATTTAGCCAATCAGTAGATGCTAAGAAACCCTTGAAGCCAATCTGTCCTTGCCAACTCCCTGTCTTTGTTCTAACCCACACCAAATGTATAAAAACTGCTGTAATTCAGGGCTCGGGGCTCTCGTCAAGACTCCACTGCGCTAGATGAGACAGGAGCCCTAGCTCAAGCTGGCAACAAACCCCTTTGTGCTTTTGCATTGCTGTGGACGTCTTATTCTCTCAGTTCTGGGGACTCGGACTTTGGCCATAACATTTAGAATAACCAAGGAGTTACTATTCGTGTGAGATTATGGGGAATGATTCCTGGTTTAAGACTTACGTTATGTACTTCCAGAGGAAGTATGATTTCCAGATATCTCAGTTATTTTCATATGTACTGTCTGAGTTTAAAAATGGCAAAGGGGGATTATGGGGTGAAATTTCCAGGGCTCTACTTGTTCTAAGTGTACAAAATGTCCTCAGTTGTCAGTTGATCAACTGCTCACATTAAAAAAATGCCACAATAGAAAAAAATTTCTCAACAACAACAACAAACATTCTTGGCTCTCCACAGATGAATGTCTAATGTTTTTATCTACTGAGAACTCAGATTTGTTTCATAATAAACAGGTTCTCTGAGTGCTCCACCCACACCCCTCAACCCCCTTTTCCATTTCCAGTTGCCGTGTGCTTCTATTATAAATAGCCAGCATCTGTACTTTCCTGGAAGATGGCCTTCATTTTTCCTTGAAAGATAATTACTCAGTGTGGAGGAGAACACTTATAAGAACAGAAGTTGCTTAGCTTATTTTTCTCATCATTACACCTCCTCCTTCATCTCACCAGAGCCCACAAACTTCTCTCACCACCAGAGGCACAGATGCCCCTTTGCAACATGGCTGTGCCACTTCTCCCAACAAAAGATGGAGTCCATGTTGTACCTTTTTAGTCTGAGCTTGACCATATAACTTGTTTTGGCCAAGAAGACACCAGGAAAAGTGATGCAAGGAGAGAACATAGAAGCACTTAGTCTTTGTGGTTCACTCTATCTTTATGCTCTTTAAGACCCTAACAACCACAAGCAGGTGACTGAGTTTGGGTTATCCAAGCTGGATGGTGAGCATCTCATGGCCCAGTTAAATTCAGTCCCCATGCCCACCACCATATCCATCAGTAGGGGCCTTGAAAGCCCGGTCATCACAATGCACAGGTTAGCCCAAACAGCACGCATCAAAAATCCCAGATCAAACCAGCCCAGGTTGCCAGCATGCAGTATGTTGCTGTTGCCCAGTTGCCAAGTTGTGTCTGACTGTTTGTGACCCTGTACAATATACAGTATACACCACAAGAAGAAGGGAAAAGGTTATTGTATCAGTCCACTAAGTTTTGAGGTTGTTAGTCAAAGTTAACTGACAAAATACCTTCCATCAGATTCTCAAAGCTGTCCACCACCCCCTGAGAAAAATAGAGAATCACTTCTCTGGAAGAGAACAAGAAAGGCCAATAAAATCCCACTCAGTTGCAAACTATCACTGTGCTCCTGCGGTCCAACTTGAATATTCTGTAAGATAAAAGGGTTTCATAACTACAATGAAAAGTAAACCAAAAATAGAGTCTGATTTCTGAAAGCAACAAAATGTTATGGTCTGCACTGTGTCTCCCTGCTTTCCCCACAAATTTATGTATTGGGTCTTAATCCCTGGTACCTCATGGTGTAATCATGTATAAAGAAAAGGCTTGTATGTGCTGATGCAGAGCTGCCACTGGGGGGCTGGGGGGTTCAGCAGTTATGACCAAGTATGACTGTTGTTTATGTTAGCAGAGGAGGAGACAG
The DNA here is from genome assembly GCA_006410535.1 of Litocranius walleri. Taxonomy (NCBI): domain Eukaryota; kingdom Metazoa; phylum Chordata; class Mammalia; order Artiodactyla; family Bovidae; genus Litocranius; species Litocranius walleri. The sequence goes on from SJYG01001159.1 coordinate 171,088, forward strand.
CAGGAGTGCTCCTGTGCAGAGGAACGCCTGTGGGAAGAGGCAACAAGAGGACTGGACAACACCTACAAACCAAGGACAGGCCTCAGAAGAAAACAAACCTACCAATGCCTTTATCTTGGACTCTAGGCTTCAAATAAATTTCTGTTGTTTAAGCCATCCAGACTGTGTTATTTTTTATGGCAGCCCTAGCAAACTAATGCACACTTTCCTGGTGGCTCAGCAGTAAAGAATCCACCTACAAATGCAGGAGACACAGGTTCAACCCTTGGGTTGGGAAGATCCTCTGGAGAAAGAAATGGCAACTCACTCCAGTGTTCTTGCCTGGGAAATCCTATAGACAGAGGAGCCTTGTGGGCTACAGTTCATAGGTTTGCACAGAGTCAGACACGACTGAAGCAACTTAGCACACACACACACACACACATACTTGAAATTTGCTAAGAGAGTACATCACAAGTATTCTCAGAACACACACACAAAAATAATGTAAAGCAATTAATTAGCTTGGCTGTATAATGATTTCACAATGTGCACAAGTATCAAAACATCATATCACAAACCTCAAGTATACGTAATTTTCAATTTTCAATAATACCTCAGGAAAGTTAGAAAAAATTCAAGTGAGGGTAGGGATAGTAAAGTTAGGTAGATGGCAAGGACAGTCTTTATTTATTGCAATATTTAGATAAATAAGTCAACATAGTTCATAATCAGCAGCCTTTGAGAGGAGGCTGGACTAAAGTTTATCTAAATACTACCTTTGTTTTAAAAAGGTGTGAATTTACAAACTAAGAGTGAAAACAAGGTGGAAAAAAGATGAGGAAGGAAGGATGCTTGATATAACTTTTTAAAAAAGCAGCTGTTTTGATTTTTAAATTCAATTATTAGTCCCTCACTTATGTGAGCAATTAAGGTGCTAATTGCCAAAGATTCTATGTATTCATTATTGAGGTAAACAAAGAAAGTATTGACCCAGGTGTTTTAAAAACATTTAAAAATACAAATATTTTGCAACTTCACTGCTGGGGTCCAGCCCTGGTGGATCCAAGGAATTCAAAGCAGGGATGGAGTCAGCGTCCTGAGAAAGAACTATTTAATTAGAAATATAAAGAGAGAGTAGGAAAGAATAGTGTAGTAGAAAAATTAGTGGACAAAAGATGCTGAATAAGTTGGTTTATGCAGAAGACCAATAAAACTCAGAGACAAGGAGTTTGCACCACCTACTCAGGCCACAGGCATTTTCTCCGTCTCCCGAAGGAGTGGAAACACAAAATGCCTGCCCCCTCCATTCAGATCTTAGAAGTCCAGGCAAAATTAATAAGCTTGGCGAGTCTCCGTGCTCCAGATGGGAATTCAGCCAGAAAAGAGAACGAGAAAAGCCCACATGGGGGAAACCAGTCTTTCCAGGAACTGGTCCCATTTCTTTATTTTCCAGGCCCACTTTTATACTTTTATTTGTACATAGAGATAAATGTAAGAAACAGAGTCACCTAGGGTCATGTGCTCCGACCCTTATCTAAAGACAATGTTCTTAGCATATCTTTGTTCTTAGAAGGGTCTTACGTTTGTTTACAATATCTTCTGGTCTGGAGACCGATTAACATTTTATGGCCCCATCTTTCTTTCTTTCTTAAGACTAAGTAGATCTTACATAGCAAGGACACAATGATTTATAACAAAGAAAGAGGAGTACAGTGATTTATAACAAAGAGAAAATTCATTAACTCAAAAGTCTAGTATTGCTAGCATCAAAACTACTATATTTCTTTTTCTACATTCCAATTATATTGATTAACATACTCCCAGGTGCCTAAGGATATGGAGGCCTGGCAGCAATCTTTAACTCAGCAATGAAATCCTTTACCAACATGATTTTTATCTTTAGAAAAACCCTATGCTAACTAAGACTTTCAAAATACTCCAAACTTTCTGTGCTGTTTATGGTTGAGAGGTTGTAAACAATCATGCACATAGTAGCAAGAGTGTGGATAATCCTGTCACACAAGCTAGTCTGCCAGCAGAGAGATTTTTGGGCTGAAACACCCTTGTCATGCCCAGGAGATTTATTAACTGGAGTCCTAAGTTAACTCCTTTTCAGAGAGAGATGGTGGGGGATAGCCCCCCATATAATGTCAGAAGAATAGGCGAAAAGCATAATGCAGTAAGGCAGGCAGACACTTGTTTTGGGGCAAATCCATGAGTAGATCCCACAAGGCTCCCTTAAGGCCCAACTTGCCTTTGCCTGTCAGGCCCCTTAACCTCATGATCTTTGCCACTGGCAGGACTCCTCGTGCTGGCTCCCAACACTTCATAAACAATTCAATATTATGATGATTTATATAAGCTTGGAAGAGAGACTTCTTTCCTTTAAATACAATGAAATATCAATACATTCACAAAGTAAGTGGAATGAGATAATATGTTAAAAGGTTCAGAGTGTAGATAGTATAGTCTTCTTTCCTACAGTGGTCATGTTGTCATCCTTGTCAATAGTTTATTTATTGTACTTGTTTTGTCAGCACATATACTAAAATTAGGATGACACGTGAAAACAAGCATGACCTTAACACAAGGATGACGTGCAAATCTGTGATGTGTTCGGTATTTTAGAGGTGGTAAATGACAGGCAAAACGTGAGGACTCGTCCAAGGTCAGAGGCAGCAGCTGAGAGGAGCCACCCCACGCCCAGGGCCAGAGGCAGCGGCCTGGAGGAGCAACCCAATGTCCAAGGAGCTGTGGCTGCACAGGCGCAGAAGGGCCTAGAGGATCTATCCCACGATGAACATCAGGAAGGGCGGTGGTGTGGAAATACCCCTCACACAAGGTAAGGAGCAGCAGCTGCACTTTGCTGGAGCAGCCATGAAGAGATACCCCATGCCCAAGGTAAGAGAAACCCAAATAAGATGGTAAGTGTTGCAAGAGGGCATCAGAGGGCAGACACACTGAAATCATACACACAGAAAACTAATCAATCTAATCACACTAGGACCACAGGCTTGTCTAACTCAGTGAAACTAAGCCATACCCGTGGGCCACTCAAGATGGGAGGCTCATGGTGGAGAGGTCTGACAGAATGTGGTCCACTGGAGAAAGAAATGGCAAACCACTTCAGTATTCTTGCCTTGAGAACCCCATGAACACTATGAAAAGGCAAAATGATAGGATACTGAAAGAAGAACTCCCCAGGTCAGTAGTTGCCAAATATGCTACTGGAGATCAGTGGAGAAATAACTCCAGAAAGAATAGAAGGATGGAGCCAAAGCAAAAACAATACCCAGTTGTGTATGTGACTGGTGATAGAAACAAGGTTCAATGCTGTAAAGAGCAATATTGCATAGGAACCTGGAATGTCAGGTCCATGAATCAAGGCAAATTGGAAGTGGTCAAACAAGAGATGGCAAGAGTGAACGTCAACATTCTAGGAATCAGCAAACTAAAATGGACTAGAATGGGTGAATTTAACTCAGATGACCATTATATCTACTACTGTGGGCAGGAACCCCTCAGAAGAAATGGAGTAGCCATCATGGTCAACAAGAGTCCGAAATGCAGTACTTGAATGCAATCTCAAAAACGACAGAATGATCTCTGTTCGTCTCCAAGGCAAACCATTCACTAGCACGGTAATCCAAGTCTATGCCCCCAACCAGTAACGCTGAAGAAGCTGAAGTTGAATGGACCTACAAGACCTTTTAGAACTAACACCCAAAAAAGATACTCTTTTCATTATAGGGGACTGGAATGCAGAAGTAGGAAGTCAAGAAACACCTGGAGTAACAGGCAAATTTGGACTTGGAATGTGGAATGAAACAGGGCAAAGACTAGTAGAGTTTTGCCAAGAAAATGCACTGGTCATAGCAAACAACCTCTTCCAACAACACAAGAGAAGACTCTACACATGGACATCACCAGATGGTCAACACTGAAATCAGATGGATTATATTCTTTGCAGCCAATGATGGAGAAGATCTATACAGTCAACAAAAACAAGACGAGGAGCTGACTGTGGCTCAGATCATGAACTCCTTATTACCAAATTCAGACTCAAATTGAAGAAAGTAGGTAAAACCACTAGACCATTCAGGTATGACCTAAATAAAATCCCTTATGATTATACAGTGGAAGTGAGAAATAGATTTCAGGGCCTAGATCTGATAGATAGAGTGCCTGATGAACTATGGACGGAGGTTTGAGACATTGTACAGGATACAGGGATCAAGACCATCCCCATGGAAAAGAGATGCAAAAAAGCAAAATGGCTGTCTGGGGAGGCCTTACAAATAGCTGTGAAAAGAAGAGAAGCAAAATCAAAGGAGAAAAGGAAAGATATAAGCAGAATTCTGAATGCAGAGTTCCAAAGAATAGCAAGGAGAGATAAGAAAGCCTTCTTCAGTGATCATGCAAAGAAATAGAGGAAAAGAACAGAATGGGAAAGACTAGCGATCTCTTCAAGAAAATTAGAGATACCAAGGGAACATTTCATGCAAAGATGGGCTCGGTAAAGGACAGAAATGATATGGACCTAACAGAAGCAGAAGATATTAAGAAGAGGTGGTAAGAATACACAGAGGAACTGTACAAAAAAGATCTTGAAGACCTGGATAATCACGATGGTGTGATCACTCATCTAGAGCCAGACATCCTGGAATGTGAAGTCAAGTGGGCCTTTGAAAGCATCACTAGAAAAAAAGCTAGTGTAGTGGATAGAATTCCAGTGGAGCTATTTCAAATTCTGAGAGATGATGCTGTGAAAGTGCTGCACTCAATATGCCAGCAAATTTTGAAAACTCAGCAGTGGCCACAGGACTGGAAAAGGTCAGTTTTCATTCCAATTCCAAAGAAAGGCAATGCCAAAAAATGCTCAAACTACTGCACAATTGCGCTCATCCCACATGCTAGTAAAGTAATGCTCAAAATTCTCCAAGCCAGGCTTCAGCAATATGTGAACCATGAACTTCCTGATGTTCAAGCTGGTTTTAGAAAAGGCAGAGGAACCAGAGATGAAATTGCCAACATCTGCTGGATCATGGAAAAGCAAGAAAGTTTCAGAAAAATATCTGTTTCTGCTTTGTTGACTATGCCAAAGCCTTTGACTATGTGGATCACAATAAACTGTGGAAAATTCTGAGAGAGATGGAAATACCAGACCACCTGGCCTACCTTTTGAGAAATCTGTATGCAGGTCAGGAAGCAACAGTTAGAACTGGACATGGAGAAACAGACTGGTTCCAAATAGGAAAAGGAGTACGTCAAGGCTGTATATTGTCACCCTGCTTATTTAACCTATATGCAGAGTACATCATGAGAAATGCTGGACTGGAAGAAACACAAGCTGGAATCAAGATTGCTGGGAGAAATATTAGTCACCTCAGATATGGAGATGACAACACCCTTGTGGCAGAAACTGAAGAGAAACTAAAAAGCCTCTTGATGAAATAAAAAAAAAAGAGGAGAGTGAAAAAGTTGGTTTAAAGCACAACATTCAGAAAACGAAGATCATGGCATCCGGTCCCATCACGTCATGGGAAATAGATGGGGAAACAGTGGAAACAGTGTCAGACTTTAAATTTTTGGGCTCCAAAATCACTGCAGATACTGACTGCAGCCATGAAGTTAAAAAACACTTACTCCTTGGAAGAAAAGTTATGACCAACATAGGTAGCATATTCAAAAGCAGAGATATTACTTTGCCAACTAAGGGCCGTCTGGTCAAGGCTATGGTTTTTCCTGTGGTCATGTATGGATGTGAGAGTTGGACTGTGAAGAAGGCTGAGCGCTGAAGAATTGATGCTTTTGAACTGTGGTGTTGGAGAAGACTCTTGAGAGTCCCTTGGTCTGCAAGGAGATCCAACCAGTCCATTCTGAAGGAGATCAGCCCTGGGATTTCTTTGGAAGGAATGATGCTATAGCTGAAACTCTAGTACTTTGGCCACCTCATGCGAAGAGTTGACTCATTGGAAAAGACTCTGATGCTGGGAAGGTTTGGAGGCAGGAGGAGAAGGGGATGACAGAGGATGAGATGGCTGGATGGCATCACTGACTCGATGGGCATGAATCTGAGTGAACTCCAGGAGTTGGTGATGGACAGGGAGGCCTTGTGTGCTGCGATTCATGGGGTCACAAATAGTCAGACACGACTGAGTGACTGATCTGAACTGACTGAAAGTTGTTTTGCATAGGGGTAAAGATGAAAAGTTTCAATATTGCTGTACATGTATACCAGAACTGAACAATTAAGTCAATGAGTGACAAATGGAAAAAGCACAAATCATCACTATTGGAATGGAAGGAAGATTCCAGACAAACAAGGAACGGAGTCAGGTACTGTTCAAAAGAGTGACAGATCAGAGTTGGAGACAACACTATAAACTAATGTTTAGCTTAGCATTGGTACAGATGGTTACACATAGAAATATTTATAGTTATGTGAACATGCACAGGTTACTATGCACATATAGCTCCTCATCCCATCAGATAAAAAATGTCTATTATTGTTGATCTCCCAGTAGCAATGAGTGCACTTAGCACCAGATCTTGTTTTTTAATGCCATTCTTCCAGAAGTCAGGACCACTGGAGAAATGACTGATAATAGTACTGGGGCAAGAAATACACTAAATGAACCTGGAACATCTTATAGTTCCAAAATGTTGTTCTAAAAAAAATAAAAAGCACAGTGATGGGTTATGTCAGAAGGATACAAAATACAAGTCAAACAGCTCCCTATGTCCAAATGTAGAAAAGTTCGAACAAAGCAAAACAGTGTATTAATCAGATTGGGATGCCATAATAAAATACCATAAACTGGGTGCCTCGAACAGAAATAAACAAGAATTTATTTCTTACAATTAAGGAAGCTGGAAGATATAAGAGCAAGATGTCGGCTAATCCTGTTCCTCAGTGAGGGTCCTCTTCCTGGCCTGCAGATGGTTGCTGTATCCTCACATGACAGAGAAAGAGAGAAATGGAGCATAGTCTCTGATGTTTCTTCCTATAAGACCACCAATCTCATCATGATGCCCCCTACCTTCCTGACCTCATCTAAATCTACTTAATTTGATAAGATTCAAATACCATCACATTGGGGTTTAGAGCTTTAATGTATGGATTTGGGAGGGGGACACAATTCAGCCCATGGAAAGTTTTATTAGATTATAACCCAGAGTATAAAATAACTATCCACAAGTCCATACTGATATAACTTTTTAAAACACTTAATAAACAAATGGGAATCAATAGACAAATCTCTTGAAAATGACAAATAATTTATGTGTCTACTCCACCTTAAAGTGATGACACATAACTCCCCATTCCTTAAGTCTGGGGTGCAAGTAGTGACTTTTTTTCAATAAATACATTATAGAAAGAGACCAAAAATAATAATAATAATAATAATAACTTCACAGCAGAGAGACCTGACAAGCACTATCTCCAGCCAGGTGTCAAGATTAACATCAACAGTGTGAAGTCATATTGATATTATGTACCCATGATAAGATAAGGTAAGAGCATGGCAGTTTACACCTCTGATCTTCCTTCCTAGACACATTCCAGTCTTATCATTAAAAAAATTACCACACAAATCCCAATCGAGGAAATCCTAACCAGTAATTCTCTAGATTTCTAAGGTCATTAAAAACAAGAAAAATCCGAGAAATTGCTAAAGCCTCGAAGAGCCTAAGGAGAAATAAAAGATTGACTTGAAAACAAGTATTTGTAACATTATTAACATGATAGGGTTTTTCATTTTTAGAAGAAAAGGTATATAATAAATTAAAAAGGAAAATATTTAAGCAAAAATCAAATCACTGCTATCAAGTATATCCATCCATTGTACCATCAATTAATCTTATTATTAACAGAATCCTAAAATTATGGGCTATTTCCTCTCCTATGTTACCTATACAGTTGACTCAGGAACAATGAAGGGTTTTAGTTACTGAGTTTGGAGATAGATGGGCCCTTGGACTGGACAGCTGGTGTTTGTCAAGTGGAGTAAAAGTGAAGCTTTGTTCTCACCCAGACACTGAAAGGACAAATTAAGTGGCAGGAGCTGAGCTCTGCTGAAGTAGAGATAAGACGACCACTCCTGAGGTCAAGGAAGACCTCTCTCTGCACATGTGCAGGAAAGTTCCTTGGAAGTCAAAAAGGGAGGGGCTCCATCCCATAATAATGTGGACATGTGCCCACAGTCCTCTGTGGTAGGATGCATTTCAGCAAAAAGTTGTGCACACATCTGTCCTAGGAGGGTCTTATGACTGGTCAATTGTGGAAAAATAAGCAAGATATTTGTCCAAAGGTAAACAAAAACCCAGAAGGACTGTCATATAAGGGCTTTTAACCACATTTTATGGCACTCCTCCTTATTCAAGATACCCACACCCCTGTCCAAATGTGTATCTCTACCTAGCTTCTGACTTACTGTGTTCCTCCTCATCAGAGAGGCTACCCATACTCTTTCTCTCTGGGTGCGTATTTCTGTCTTACTTGTGACTTACACTATTTCTCTGTGTGCTTTCTCCCATACATTGTGTCTCTAATAAAAACTTTGTGTTCACAGTTTTTGTATCCTTAAATCGCTTGCTTTCAATGAGGGTAAGAGCCAGGGCCACTTTAATTCTAGCCTCTACCCCCTGGTGGTTTGGAGGCTAACATTCTTGATTTTTATCTAGATTCCGTTCAGTTCAGTTCAGTTCAGCTGCTCAGTCGTGTCTGACTCTTTGCGACCCCAGGAATCGCAGCATGCCAGGACTCCCTGTCCATTAGCAACTCCTGGAGTTCACTCAGATTCATGCCCATCGAGTCAGTGATGCCATCCAGCCACCTCATCTTCTGTTGTCCCCTTCTCCTCCTGCCCCCAATCCCTCCCATCATCAGAGTCTTTTCCAGTGAGTCAACACTTCGCTTGAGGTGGCCAAAGTACTGGAGTTTCAGCTATAGATAATTCCTTCCAAAGAAATCCCAGGGCTGATCTCCTTCAGAATGGACTAGAGAGTGAAAAAGTTGGTTTAAAGCACAACATTCAGAAAACGAAGATCATGGCATCCGGTCCCATCACGTCATGGGAAATAGATGGGGAAACAGTGGAAACAGTGTCAGACTTTAAATTTTTGGGCTCCAAAATCACTGCAGATACTGACTGCAGCCATGAAGTTAAAAAACACTTACTCCTTGGAAGAAAAGTTATGACCAACATAGGTAGCATATTCAAAAGCAGAGATATTACTTTGCCAACTAAGGGCCGTCTGGTCAAGGCTATGGTTTTTCCTGTGGTCATGTATGGATGTGAGAGTTGGACTGTGAAGAAGGCTGAGCGCTGAAGAATTGATGCTTTTGAACTGTGGTGTTGGAGAAGACTCTTGAGAGTCCCTTGGTCTGCAAGGAGATCCAACCAGTCCATTCTGAAGGAGATCAGCCCTGGGATTTCTTTGGAAGGAATGATGCTATAGCTGAAACTCTAGTACTTTGGCCACCTCATGCGAAGAGTTGACTCATTGGAAAAGACTCTGATGCTGGGAAGGTTTGGAGGCAGGAGGAGAAGGGGATGACAGAGGATGAGATGGCTGGATGGCATCACTGACTCGATGGGCATGAATCTGAGTGAACTCCAGGAGTTGGTGATGGACAGGGAGGCCTTGTGTGCTGCGATTCATGGGGTCACAAATAGTCAGACACGACTGAGTGACTGATCTGAACTGACTGAAAGTTGTTTTGCATAGGGGTAAAGATGAAAAGTTTCAATATTGCTGTACATGTATACCAGAACTGAACAATTAAGTCAATGAGTGACAAATGGAAAAAGCACAAATCATCACTATTGGAATGGAAGGAAGATTCCAGACAAACAAGGAACGGAGTCAGGTACTGTTCAAAAGAGTGACAGATCAGAGTTGGAGACAACACTATAAACTAATGTTTAGCTTAGCATTGGTACAGATGGTTACACATAGAAATATTTATAGTTATGTGAACATGCACAGGTTACTATGCACATATAGCTCCTCATCCCATCAGATAAAAAATGTCTATTATTGTTGATCTCCCAGTAGCAATGAGTGCACTTAGCACCAGATCTTGTTTTTTAATGCCATTCTTCCAGAAGTCAGGACCACTGGAGAAATGACTGATAATAGTACTGGGGCAAGAAATACACTAAATGAACCTGGAACATCTTATAGTTCCAAAATGTTGTTCTAAAAAAAATAAAAAGCACAGTGATGGGTTATGTCAGAAGGATACAAAATACAAGTCAAACAGCTCCCTATGTCCAAATGTAGAAAAGTTCGAACAAAGCAAAACAGTGTATTAATCAGATTGGGATGCCATAATAAAATACCATAAACTGGGTGCCTCGAACAGAAATAAACAAGAATTTATTTCTTACAATTAAGGAAGCTGGAAGATATAAGAGCAAGATGTCGGCTAATCCTGTTCCTCAGTGAGGGTCCTCTTCCTGGCCTGCAGATGGTTGCTGTATCCTCACATGACAGAGAAAGAGAGAAATGGAGCATAGTCTCTGATGTTTCTTCCTATAAGACCACCAATCTCATCATGATGCCCCCTACCTTCCTGACCTCATCTAAATCTACTTAATTTGATAAGATTCAAATACCATCACATTGGGGTTTAGAGCTTTAATGTATGGATTTGGGAGGGGGACACAATTCAGCCCATGGAAAGTTTTATTAGATTATAACCCAGAGTATAAAATAACTATCCACAAGTCCATACTGATATAACTTTTTAAAACACTTAATAAACAAATGGGAATCAATAGACAAATCTCTTGAAAATGACAAATAATTTATGTGTCTACTCCACCTTAAAGTGATGACACATAACTCCCCATTCCTTAAGTCTGGGGTGCAAGTAGTGACTTTTTTTCAATAAATACATTATAGAAAGAGACCAAAAATAATAATAATAATAATAATAACTTCACAGCAGAGAGACCTGACAAGCACTATCTCCAGCCAGGTGTCAAGATTAACATCAACAGTGTGAAGTCATATTGATATTATGTACCCATGATAAGATAAGGTAAGAGCATGGCAGTTTACACCTCTGATCTTCCTTCCTAGACACATTCCAGTCTTATCATTAAAAAAATTACCACACAAATCCCAATCGAGGAAATCCTAACCAGTAATTCTCTAGATTTCTAAGGTCATTAAAAACAAGAAAAATCCGAGAAATTGCTAAAGCCTCGAAGAGCCTAAGGAGAAATAAAAGATTGACTTGAAAACAAGTATTTGTAACATTATTAACATGATAGGGTTTTTCATTTTTAGAAGAAAAGGTATATAATAAATTAAAAAGGAAAATATTTAAGCAAAAATCAAATCACTGCTATCAAGTATATCCATCCATTGTACCATCAATTAATCTTATTATTAACAGAATCCTAAAATTATGGGCTATTTCCTCTCCTATGTTACCTATACAGTTGACTCAGGAACAATGAAGGGTTTTAGTTACTGAGTTTGGAGATAGATGGGCCCTTGGACTGGACAGCTGGTGTTTGTCAAGTGGAGTAAAAGTGAAGCTTTGTTCTCACCCAGACACTGAAAGGACAAATTAAGTGGCAGGAGCTGAGCTCTGCTGAAGTAGAGATAAGACGACCACTCCTGAGGTCAAGGAAGACCTCTCTCTGCACATGTGCAGGAAAGTTCCTTGGAAGTCAAAAAGGGAGGGGCTCCATCCCATAATAATGTGGACATGTGCCCACAGTCCTCTGTGGTAGGATGCATTTCAGCAAAAAGTTGTGCACACATCTGTCCTAGGAGGGTCTTATGACTGGTCAATTGTGGAAAAATAAGCAAGATATTTGTCCAAAGGTAAACAAAAACCCAGAAGGACTGTCATATAAGGGCTTTTAACCACATTTTATGGCACTCCTCCTTATTCAAGATACCCACACCCCTGTCCAAATGTGTATCTCTACCTAGCTTCTGACTTACTGTGTTCCTCCTCATCAGAGAGGCTACCCATACTCTTTCTCTCTGGGTGCGTATTTCTGTCTTACTTGTGACTTACACTATTTCTCTGTGTGCTTTCTCCCATACATTGTGTCTCTAATAAAAACTTTGTGTTCACAGTTTTTGTATCCTTAAATCGCTTGCTTTCAATGAGGGTAAGAGCCAGGGCCACTTTAATTCTAGCCTCTACCCCCTGGTGGTTTGGAGGCTAACATTCTTGATTTTTATCTAGATTCCGTTCAGTTCAGTTCAGTTCAGCTGCTCAGTCGTGTCTGACTCTTTGCGACCCCAGGAATCGCAGCATGCCAGGACTCCCTGTCCATTAGCAACTCCTGGAGTTCACTCAGATTCATGCCCATCGAGTCAGTGATGCCATCCAGCCACCTCATCTTCTGTTGTCCCCTTCTCCTCCTGCCCCCAATCCCTCCCATCATCAGAGTCTTTTCCAGTGAGTCAACACTTCGCTTGAGGTGGCCAAAGTACTGGAGTTTCAGCTATAGATAATTCCTTCCAAAGAAATCCCAGGGCTGATCTCCTTCAGAATGGACTGGTTGGATCTCCTTACAGTCCAAGGGACTCTCAAGAGTCTTCTCCAACACAGCTCAAAAGCACCAATTCTTCAGCGCTCAGCCTTCTTCACAGTCCAACTCTCACATCCATACATGACTACTGGAGAAACCATAGCCTTGACTAGATGGACCTTAGTTGGCAAAGTAATATCTCTGCTTTTGAATATGCTATCTAGGTTAATCATAACTTTTCTTCCAAGGAGTAAGGGTCTTTTAATTTCATGGCTGCAGTCAGTATCTGCAGTGATTTTGGAGTTAAAAAAAAAAAAAAAGCCTGACACTGTTTCCACTGTTTCCCCATCTATTTCTCATGAAGTGATGGGACTGGATGCCATGATCTTCGTTTTCTGAATGTTGAGCTTTAAGCCAGCTTTTTCACTCTCCTCTTTCACTTTCATCAAGAGGCTTTTTACTTCCTCTTCACTTTCTGCCACAAGGGTGGTGTCATCTGCATATCTGAGGTGATTGATATTTCTCCTGGTAATCTTGATTCCAGCTTGTGTTTCTTTCAGTCCAGGGTTTCTCATGATGTACTCTTCATATAAGTTAAATAAGCAGGGTGACAATATACAGCCTTGACGTACTCCTTTTCCTATTTGGAGCCAGTCTGTTTTTCCATGACCAGTTATAACTGTTGCTTCCTGACCTACATATAGATTTCTCAAGAGGCAGGCCAGGTGGTCTGGTATTTCCATCTCTCTCAGAATCTTCCACAGTTTATTGTGATCCACACAGTCAAAGGCTTTGGCATAGTCAATAAAGCAGAAATAGGTGTTTTTCTGGAACTCTCTCATCTAGGTTACCCAGGTTCAATTCCTGGGCAGGAAACTAAGATCTCCCTTCAGGACCATTCTCAGTGAATGGTCTTGAGAGCTTCATGAAGCTCTCTCCAAGATCAGTACAACCCTCCATGCAGTTGAAAATCCACGTTTGATTTACAACTTGTCCTTGGTAACCTCAGTCTGACATACTCTGTACCAGAGTACATATTTAGTGAAAAAAAAACTCACGTCTAAGTGGACTAGTGCAGTTGAAAGCTGTGTTGTTCAAGGGTCAATTGCATACAAAAGGAAGTCACTAGGATTTTTAACTTTTCCTTTTAAGTTTATATACTACTTCCTTCAGATCCTATACATGCCCCCTGCACCCAACACCACCAAGTGTGTGGGCAGAACACCTGAGCCACCCCTCCAGTCTGACCCTGGATTCACCCTTACACTCTTCTTGTTGGCTTAAGGTCAACAAAAATATTGTGGTTTGCCCAAATCCAGGTTTCATATTTAGGGCATATTATATGAGAACAATGGGTATATGCAGACCCAGATAGAATTCATTATGCCCTAAGTTTCCTCAAAACCTAAAACCAAGTATCAGCTTTGAGGTATCTCAAGATAGTTGATGACTACAAAAAATAGATCCCTAATTTATCTTACAGCCAAACTTCTCAACAATAACACCAACCCAATTTTATGTGAAGAACCAGATGGCACAGCCTTCAAGGTCTTAAAAGAAAGTTTGATGAATCCACATGCTCTTGGGTATCCCAATTATCAGACTCTCATTTTCCCTTTGTGTATGAAAAAGAAGGTAATGACCTATAGTACTACCCTCAAAACACAAGGACTTCCATTGACACATAGGGTATCATAGTCAGCAACTGGACCCTGTGACATAGGAATATCCCCCTTGCTTTAGACCCATTACGGCCACTGCCCTTTCGGTGAGGGCCACTGAGAAAATTACAGGATCCCCTTTAACGACTTTTGTACCTCATGCAGCAGAAGCCTTTCTGAATTCTCATCATGCCCAACACTTCTCATCCAGCTGCCCTACCTCTTGTGGATTCCTTTTGTTACCTGTCCTTCATATAACTCTTTTACATTGTAGCCTTCACTTGGCTATTCTTTGTTCCATCAGTGACGAAGTCTCTTACAACTGTTTAATGCTGATGGACCTCCTAACTCCTTGAAATGACCTACATAAAATGTCTTGGATAAAGTTGACTTCTCACAGTTCACTGGTGATTACTTACAATGTGACAATTGTGACTACTGTGCTGGGGATACCATTACAACTTATTTTGATGTTGTTGAGCCAGCATCTTTACCTGTGGCTACTTCAGCCCAACAGGATGAATTTTACTTTAGCCTAGGACAAAAATGTCAATATTTATATTGATAGATGACATGCTTGCAGAGTAACTCATGATTTTGAAATGATGTAGAAGAATATGTCTTCCTTGCTTCCAGAGAAAATTAAATTTAAAATGATCCATATGTTCAGGAATTATTAAACATAATATTCCTCCCTGCCACTTAGATTCCAGGGCAATCTAAACATGAATCTCTGGAAGCTAGAGGAAGTAATCTCACTGACATTTCTGCAAGGAATGCTGCCCTTAATGGAACCAATGGCAGCCAAACCTCTGTCATAGTTCAAAGGGACATTTCCCCAAATGTTACATTAGAAAAACTGGATAGGGAAGCCCAACAACTGGAGTAAGAAAAGGCAAAACAACAATGGGAAATCATGGAAAATTCAACAATTTTAGTTTTAATAAAACAGAAAGCTCTGGTTTGAACCAAATAATCTAGTCCTACTAAAGACTCTAAAATTCTCACTTCTTACCACTGTGCCTGTATCAAACCATTGGTCTACTGAAAAAAATGACAGGCTACAGAAATCAATATTGGTGTGGGGACATTAATGAGGCCAAAAAAGATGCTTGCCTCACTTGCCCCATTTAAAATATAACCCAGGGAGACATGTTCATCTGCTCATTGACATTTTAAATTGCCTAATGGATGATTCAAGTCATCACTTGTTAACAGGCTACTGCCTCCTCTCTGGTTAAAGTCTTTTTGTTAGAGACTATCCCTACCTAACTCTTCATGAATCACTGCCTTGTTGTGGCAAAGGGCTTGCATAACTCAATGAAGCTATGAGTCATGCCATGCAGGGCCACCCAAGGAACGGGTCATAACAGAGAGTTCTGACAAAACATGATCCACTGGTGGAGGGAATGGCAAACTACCCCAGTATACTTTCCATGAGAACTTCATTAAACTGTATAAAAGTTATGACAAAAATTATGTCACATCAAAAAGATATAACACCAAAAGATCAGTCCCCCAGGTCTGAAGGTGTCTAATATGCTACTGGGGAAGAGTGGAGGAGAATTACCAATAGCCCCAGGATAAATGAAGCAGCCAGACCAAAGAGGACATGATGCTCCTTGTGGATGTGTCTGGTAATAAAAGTAAGACTCAATGCTGCAAAGAAGAATATCATATAGGAACCTGGAATGTTAGGTCCATGAATCAAGGAAAATTGGATATGATAAAACAGGAGATGGTAAGAATAAACATCAACATCCTAGGAATTAGCTAACTAAAATGACAGGAATTGGAGAATTTAACTTGGATGACCATTATATCTACTATTGTGGGAAAGAATCCCATAGAAGAAATGGAGTAGCCTTCATAATCAACAAAAGAACCACAAATACAGTACATGGATGCAACCTTAAAAATGACTGAATGATCTTGGCTTATTTTAAAGGCAAGCCATTCAACACCACAGTAATCCAAGTCTATGCCCCTACCACCAATACCAAAGAAGCTGAAGTTGATCAGTTCTATGAAGACCTAGAAGACGTCCTAGAACTAACACCTAAAAGAGATGTCCCATTCATCATTGAGGATTGGAATGCGAAAGCAGGAAGTAAAGATATACCTGGAGTAACAGGCAAGTTTGCCCTCAGAGAACAAAATGAAGCAGGGCAAAGTTAACGGAATTCTGCCAAGAGAATACACAAGTCATAGAAAATACCCTTTTTCAGCAACACAAGAGATGACTTTACACATGGACAACACCAAATGGTCAATACCAAAATCAAATTGACTACATTCTTCATAGTCGAAGATTTAGAAGCTGTATACAGACAGGAAAAAACAAGACCTGAACCTGACATCAGCTTCTTTCAGCCTTAAACAAAAGAAAACTGGGAAAAACAATAGGTCAGCCAAGTATGACTTAAATCAAATCCCATATGAATTTGCAGTAAAGGTAACAAATAGATTCAAGAGACTAGATCTATTTAACATTGTAGCTGAAAAACTATGGACAAAGGTACATAATGATGTACAGCAGATGGTGAAGAAAATCATCCCAAAGAAAAAGAAAAGCAAGAAGTCAAAGTAGTCATCTGAGGAGGCTTTACAAATAACAGAAGATCAAAGAGAAATGAACAGCAAGGGAAAGGTACATTCAAGTAAACTCAGAGTTCCAAAAACAGCTAGAAGAGACAAGAAAAGTGAACGTCATTCAGTCATGTCCAACTCTTTTTGACCCCAGGGAATTCTCCAGGCCAGAATACTGGAGTGGGTAGCCTTTCCCTTCTCCAGGGGATCTTCCCAACCCAGAGATCGAGCCCAGGTCTCCCATATTACAAGTGGATTATTTACCAGCTGAGCCAGCAGGGAAGTCCAAGAATACTGGAGTACATAGCCTATTCCTTCTCCATCAGATTTTCCAACCCAGGAATCAAGATGGAGTTTCCTGAATTACAGGCAGATTCTTTACCAACTGAGATATCAGGGAAGCCCTAGAAGAGACAAGAAGTCCTTCTTTAATGAACAGTGCTTAATAATAGAAGAAAACAACAAAGGGGAAAGACTAGAGATTTCTTCAGGAAAATTGAAAAGATTAAGGGAGGATTCCACCCAAAGATGGGCACAATAAAGGATAAAAATGGCAGAGACCTAGAAGATGCTAAAGAGATCAAGAAGAGATGGAAGGAATACAGAGAAGAACTGTACAAAATGATCTTAATAAACCATACTACTATGATGGTGTAGTTAGTCATTCAGAGTCAGACATTCTGGAGCGTGAAGTTAAGTAGGCCTTAAGAAGCACTGATGTTAATAAAGCTAGTGGATGTGATGAAATTCCAGAAGAACTATTCAAATCCCTAAAGGATGATGCCATCAAGGTTTTGTATTCACTATGTCAGCAAACCTGGAAGACCCAGCAGTGGCCAGGACCAGAAAACGTCAATCCTCATCCCTATCCCCAAGAAGGGTATTGCCAAAGAATGTGCTAACTATTGGAAAACTTCACTCATCTCCCATACTAGTAATGTCATGCTTAAAATCTTACATGTTAGGTTTCAGCATTGTGTGAACCAAGAACTTCCAGATGTCTAAACTGGGCTTAGAAAAGGAAGAGGAACTAGTGATCAAATTGCCAACATTTTCTGGATTATAAAGAAAGCAAGAGGAAACATCTATCTCTGTTTTATTAACTATGCTAAAGCCTTTGACTGTGTGGATCATGATAAACTATAGAAAGCTCTTAGAAAGATGGAAATACCAGACCATCTTACCTGTATCTTAAGAAACCTGTATGTGGGGCAAGAAGCAACAGTTAGAACCCTGTATGGAAAAACGGATTGATTCAAGATCAAGAAAGGAGTACAACCAGGCTGTCTGCTGTCAGGCTGATTGTTTAACCCATACATTGAGCACATCATGAGAAATGCCAGGCTGGATGAATTACAAACTGGAATCAAGATAGGTGAGAGAAACATCAACAACCTTAGATATACAGATGATATCACTATAATGTCAGAAAGTGAAGAGGAACTAAAGAGCTTCTTGATGAGGGTGAAGGAGCCGGCTTAAGATTAAACATTAAAACAACAACAAATACACAAAATCATGCATGTGAAATCAGAAGACAATTGCTTTTGGGCAGGAAAGCAATGACAAACCTAGACAATGTGTTGAAAAGCCGAGACGTTACTCTGCCAGCAAAGGTCCATATAATCTTCCCAGTGGTCACGTAAGAACTGGACCATAAAGAAGGCAGAATGCCAAAGAATGGATGCCTTCAAACTGTGGTGCTGGAGAAGACTCCTAAAAGTCCCTTGGACAGCAAGGAGATCAAACAAATCAATCTTAAGGGAGATCAACCCTGAGTGTTTACTGGAAGGACTGATGCTGAAGCTGAAGCTCCAGCATTTGGTCATCAGATGGGAACAGATGACTCACTGGAAAAGTCCCTGATGCGGGGAAAGATTGAGGGCAGAAGGAGAAGAGGGCATCAGAGGATGAGACAGCAAGACGACATCAGCAAGGCAATGAAAATGAACTTCGGCAAACTCTAGGAGATGGTAAGGGAAAAGGATACCTGGAGTGCTGCAGTACATTGCGTCACAAAGAGTTGGACAACACAGGGGAAGTGAACAACAAAATCCCTACCTAAGGAACTCTTCTCAAACTTTATAGGGATTGAGAAACCCACTTCACTGGCCAGGTGCTTGCTTACATACTTTCACTGTGACTACCATTATTCAACTTGCTGCTTTAATTAAATGCAATAATGGCATTATTAGAACTCAACTGGCAACATTTGTAGAAACCCTCCAAACACCATGGCTTCCAGCATTGCTGTTGCTCCTTCTAATTTGCTAATCCATCCTTTTGTAACTAAACTCTCACCCTGTGAAATGGCCACAGGACACTCAATGAACTAGGTTCTTGCTTCTTTTGACCCACAACTGATAAAAGGAGAAATGCTCCAATATTGTATAGCCCTAATTACCTCAACTCATCACCAATTCAATGGACATGAGTTTGAACAAGCTCAAAGAGATGGTAAAGGACAGGGAAGCCTGGCGAGCTTCAGTCCATAGGATCGGAAAAGAGTTGGACATGACTAAGTGACTGAACAACAATTGCCTCTATTAAAAATAACCGTCATTTTGGTAGAGCAATGTTCTCACAGCACATTCTCAGGAGACAAAGACCTTAAACACCACACCTTGCAACCTAGAGATTTTGTCTATTGGGATAAACACCTCCAGAATAAATACTCTTCACTCTTGCTGAAAACACCCCCATCAAGTGCTGTTAATCAACCCTTATGCCACAAAACTCCAAGGAAAAAATTGATTCTTGTGACACATCCAAAGAAAGCACAGAGCTCTGACTAAACACACACATCATCTGATAACCTGAAAGTAAAGTTTTCCCAGAATTGGTGAAAAAAAAAAACCTGATAAACATCTTTTATTATTGTAATTATGTAACTATTATTCATTGTGATACTCTTGTATCATGATTGATCAATAGAAAATAATAGAATTTTATATGCTTAAAAGTACTGGTTCCAAATAGAAAAAGGAGTACGTCAAGGCTGTATATTGTCACCCTGCTTATTTAACTTTTATGCAGAGAAACGCTGGACTGAAAGAAACACAAGCTGGAATCAAGATTACCAGGAGAAATATCAATCACCTCAGATATGCAGATGACACCACTCTTATGGCAGAAAGTGAAGAGGAACTAAAAAGCCTCTTGATGAAAGTGAAAGAGGGGAATGAAAAAGTTGGCTTAAAGCTCAACACTCAGAAAACGAAGATCATGGCATCCAGTCCCATCACTTCACGGGAAATAGATGGGGAAACAGTGAAAACAGTGTCAGACTTTAATTTTGGGGGCTCCAAAATCACTGCAGATGGTGACTGCAGCCATGAAATTAGAAGACACTTACTCCTTGGAAGAAAAGTTATGACCAACCTAGATAGTATATTCAAATGCAGAGGCATTACTTTGCCGATTAAGGTCCATCTGGTCAAGGCTATGGTTTTTCCTGTGGTCATGTATGGATGTGAGAGTTGGACTGTGAAGAAGGCTGAGCACCGAAGAATTGATGCTTTTGAACTGTGGTGCTGTAGAAGATTCTTGAGAGTCCCTTGGACTGTAAGGAGATCCAACCAGTCCATTCTGAAGGAGATCAGCCCTGGGATTTCTTTGGAAGGAATGATGCTATTGCTGAAATTCTAGTACTTTGGCCACCTCATGTGAAGAGTTGACTCATTGGAAAAGACTCTGATGCTGGGAAGGATTGGGAGCAGGAGGAGAAGGGGACGACCAAGGATGAGATGGCTGGATGGCATCACGGACTCAATGGACATGAGTCTGAGTGAACTCCGAGAGATGGTAATGAACAGGGAGGCCTGGTGTGCTGCGATTCATGGGGTCACAAAGAGTCAGACACGACTGAGTGAATGAACTGAACTGAAACATTTAATAGCAAAATCTGTAATCACTTTTTAAAATCTAGATGCACGTTAGATTTATGTTGAAAGTTTTTGAAAACTACAAAGGCCCAGGTGACAGGGTCCAGTCTCGGTGGATCCAAGGAATTTGAAGGATGGACAGAGTTGACAAGGAGAGATTTGTTTAATTAGAAATATAAGATTAGATTAGGAAAGAATAGTGTAGTAGGAAAATTAGTGGAGAAAAGATGCTGAATAACTTGGTTTACGTGGAGAACTAATAAAACCTCAAGACAAGAGGTTTTCACCATCTATGTTAGGCCACCAGCACCCACTTGAATAGTGGAGGGTGACCCACCTTGGGCTCCCTCTCGTGGGTCTTATAAGCCAGGGCAAGTAAGTAGACATGGTGAGCCTCCACATCCCAGATGGGAATTCAGCCAGAAAATAGAGTAAAGAAGACATGGGGAGACCAAGCTGCTGTGGTAAGCGAGGCCCCATAACTTTATTTTCAAAAGGACTTTTATACCTTTCCCACAAATGATGTTGTGTACATTAGCTTCTGGCTTTGGAGGCCTGTGAAACATTTTAAGACCCTCTTTTGATAAAGGCTGCTCAACCAGATAATGTATTTTCCCTTGAAGTGTTTTTTTTTTTTTTATTTCTAATCTATGTCAGCCTCAGAAAGTATCAAACAAAGTTACATTTTCACGAAGCTAAGGTGCAGCAAGTTACAACAAAGAAAGAACCAATTAGCTCAAAAGTCTGATGTGGTTAGTTTCAAGGCTACACTTGTTTTTCTTGCATTCTAACTATGGTAACTAACGTACTACCAGGTGCACAGTGGATAAAAGATATGGGAACTTAGCAACAAGCATTGGCTCAACAGTGAAGTCTTATACCAGCACTACTCTAATACCTTTTTAATTCTTTGAAAGGTTCTATGTTTTAGGCTTCCCTTGCCTCTCACAGTTGGGGTGCTGTAAACAATCACATGTGTAGTTGTAAAAGTCCAGGTAAGGCAAGTTAGAGAGCCATCAGAGGGATCTGAGCTGAAACACTCTTTTTATATGCAGGAGACTGTTAACTGGAGCTCTAAGTTAATTTTTTCCAGAGAAAGGTGGTCGGGGGATAGGCCCCCGTAATGTCAGAGGACTAGGTGGAAAGATAATGCAGTAAGGCAGGCAGACTCTGGTTTTGGGGGGGTAGATGGTTGAGAAAGTCCAGGGGGAACCCCTGAAGCCAGATCACACCTTTGCGTATGTCAGGCTTCCTTCCTCATGACGTTTGCCATGGGTGGGATTCCTCACGCTGGCTCCCAGCACCCAGGTACGTTTTTTTTTTTTTCTTCTCCAAAGCTCTAGAAGTGATTCTAATGAGCAGCCATGTCTAAAAACAACTGTACTATATGATGATGGTTTACTTTTATCTAGATTGTTTCACTCTTTCTATTTCAGATTCAGTGTTGGTTTATAGTCTATAGGAACTTGAATAGAATTTGTATCCTGCTGTTGTGTGGAAATTGTATACTTAATTACATTGGATTGGTTCATGGTGCTTTTCAGGTATACTATATCCTTATACTTTTTAGTGTATACACTATATTAATTTTTGAGACTTTGATATTGAAACCTTGACTAAAAATCTTAGTTTATTTACTTAGAAAATAATTGTAATGTACAGTGGAACTATATATAGCTTTGTTCTGTATTTTCCAAGTCTTCTGTAAATGTATTATCATATTTAAAACAAATAAAAAGAAATATTTTTAAAAAACTAAAAATTGAGCTATCCAGCAATTTTATGCCTGGTTATATATCTGCAGAAAGTGAAAACAGTAATTAGAAAAAATATATGTATCCTAATGCTCATAATGGCATTATTTACAATCCTGGAGACACAGAAGCAACCCAACTGTCACTCATCAATAGACGATTAAATTGATGATGCTGTACATGTTAATACAATGACATGAAACTAGAAATCAACCACAGGAAAAGAAATGAGGATAAAATTATTACATGCTGACTAAACAGCATGCTACTAAAAAACACAAAGGGTCAACAAGGAAATTTACAATACCTTGAGGCAAATGACAACACAAACACGAGCATACAAAATCTATGGGACACAACAAAAAGCAGTTCTTAGAAGTTCAGACCAATACAGGCCTTCCTTTAAAAACAAGAAAAACCTCAAAGAAACAATATAACCTACGCTTAAAAAAAATTAGAAAAAGAAGAACAAACGAAGCCTCAAGTCAGCAGAAGGAAGGATAAAGATCAGAAGGAAATAAATAAAATATAGATTAGAGACACAGATGTATAGAAAGGACACTTGGACTCTGAAGGAGAGGGAGAGGGTGGGATGATTTGGGAGAGTGACATTGAAACATGTATACTATCATGTAAGAAACGAATTGCCAGTCTATGTTTGATACAGGATACATGATGCTTGGAGCTGGTGCACTGGGATGATCCAGAGAGATGATGTGGGGAGGGAGGTGGGAGGGGGGTTCAGAATTTGGAACTCATGTACACCAGTGGCTGATTCATGTCAATGTATATGGCAAAACCAATACAGTGTTGTAAAGCAAAATAAAGTAAAAATGAAAATAAATAAATAAAATATAGATTAGAAAATTCTAAAAAACTCAATAAAACCAAGTGTTGGTTCTTTGAAATCACAAAGAAAACTGACAAACTTAAGACCATACTCACCAAGAAGAAAAGAGAAAGAACCCAAATAAACAAAAAAAGGAGTGAAAAAAGAGAAATTTTAATTGATATCAAATAATTTAAAAAAACATAAAAGAATACTATGAACAACAATATGCCAATAATTTTGACGACCTAGATGAAATGGGCAACTTTCTAAAAACATTCAGTCTACCAAAACTAAATCTAAAAAAATATATAATTTGAACAGATTAGTCACTAGAAGTGAAATAGTACCTGAAGTTGAACGGTTATATGAAGACCTACAAAACCTTTTAGAACTAACACCCCAAAAAGATGTCATTTTCATTATAGGGGACTGGAATGCTAAAGTAGGAAGTCAAGAAACACCTGGAGTAACAGGCAAATTTGGCCTTGGAATGCAAAATGAAGCAGGGCAAAGACTAATAGAGTTTTGCCAAGAAAATGCACTGATCATTGCAAACACCCTCTTCCAACAATATAAGAGAAGACTCTACACATGGACATCACCAGATGGTCAACACCGAAATCAGATTGATTATATTCTTTGCAGCCAAAGATGGAGAAGCTCTATACAGTCAACAAAAACAAGACCAGGAGCTGACTGTGGCTCAGATCATGAACTCCTTATTACCAAATTCAGACTCAAATTGAAGAAAGGAGGGAAAACCGCTAGACCATTCAAGTATGACCTAAATCAAATCCCTTATGACTATACAGTGGAAGTGAGAAATAGATTTCAGGGCCTAGATCTTATAGATAGAGTGCCTGATGAACTATGGAATGAGGTTCGTGACATTGTACAGGAGACAGGGATCAAGACCATCCACATGG